>CAJJDO010000152.1:3606-149131 GCA_905183005.1 Paramecium pentaurelia
TACAATTGATGAATAAGGGTTTGATTTCCATATTATCAAAAGTCATCATAAAATATTTAATTTCATCAGAACAACAGTATTTTTAACTGATATGAGCTTAAATATTTTTTTCGAAAGAACCTTTTTTATGCAAGTTTAGCTCTGTTAGAATGCAAATTAAATATTGATTTAATCGATAATGAAAATTTCTTGAAATAAGAATAGTCTTTACTATCAATAATAAATCGTAGATAAGTAAGATTTATTATATTTAATAGATATGAGAGTTGTTTTATTTTAAAATATATGAATATTAATATATAAATAATGATATAGTAGATTCTGATTACATACATTTATTTAATATAAATTTCATCAATGAAGTTATACTAAATCATTTAAAAATTTTAATAAAGTTAGGTAAATATGTTCCTAAATTGAATAAAATAGATTATTTATAAATGAATTTTTGAAGTTTCTTATAAAGGAAAAAGATAATAAATTGATAGAAAATTTATCAGATGTATCAAATTAAATAGCATAAATTCGGAAAAATATCAAAAATGAAAAGATATAAAATTTAATAATCAGATGCAGGCTTTCTTCTTTAAAATTTATTCTTATTAGATTTTCAATTTAATGTATTATTAATTGATAAAAAAAATAAAATTAATAAAAAATTGATATTTTATTGGGTATTATTTAGTATCAAAAAATAACAATAAATTATTATTAAAATATTAAAAAAACCATCTCATACTTTACTTCATCCTCATATATCAATTCTATAGTTACAATATGAATCATTTTAATTTTCTAACTAAATTTAAAAGGCCTAAGACATGATCGATCTTACAAATGAAAGCCTATCTGGATTCTTAGTTAGCAACATATATATATTTATCAATAATTTACTCCTGATAAATGATAAAGAATTTCTGCATAATTGTGATTTATGCAATCAGAATCTAAACAACTTAATATTGTTTTGAGTATTTTATTGCCATATTTTGATTTAATATTCAAAATCAAATCTAGATTATTTTTAGAGATTAATAATTATTACATGCATTTTACATAAAAAATTCTAAATTTTTTCTTCTGTCATCTCATCTAAAATAGTGACAAGATTTAAATTATTAAGTAATTTTTGCATTTCGAAAAAGAAATGATTTTTGAAAGATTGCCTTTGAATTTGATTTTTAATATTAATTGATTTGCTAATCCAATCTTCAAAGAGTATTCTGCTTTTGGGGATCTACAATTATTTATTCGATCGCCCATCAATTAAAATTAGCTCAATATTTCATATTATTTTAACTATTGATTTACATGATTCCAATAATCAATTGTAAATATTGAATTTCTTTGATTTTTCTATAGATGATTTTTTTCGAGATTATCAATTGAGAATTTGAGTTAGAATGTAGATCCTTTAATAAAATTTCATATTTAAATTATAGTTACTATACTTAACCTGCACCATTCTGTTCATCTTAATAATTTTACATTTAATAAAAATATAGTTCAATCGATAAAATTAAGAATAATAAATGAAAAAAAATTTATAATTATATCCCCAAGGAATAGCTCAAATTATCATTAATTATTATCTGAATAATATTACAATTTCTATTATATTATTAACAGTCTTTCTACCAACGTTTATTTCTAGAAATATGATTTTTTAATTACTTAACAAATATAGCTTTTCATATATTATTAGTTTTTCGTATTCTTCTAAAAAGGTGAGTTTATATTCTAATTTTTACAATTTGACCTTGTTGTTTCATTTCTATTCAATGTTTATTTATTTAATTATATGTTATTTCTTTTTTATCAAAATACTCAAGAGTAAATTAAAAGAGATAACCAATTATAAAAAGTTAAGTGTAGGATAATTTAAAATGATCTAAAAATAAAATGATGAAACATATTAAATAAATACGGATTCGAATATAATCTAAGATTCAATACTGCAATGTAACTATTTTGAAATTATTGTTTACCATTTTTTTTTTTTAATTATTTTTATTTTTTTGAAGAATGATTGAATAAAATCTTTAAATTTTTTAATTTGCTATGATTAAGATAATTTTTAATATTTCTCATTTTCTCAATATTTGTTTTGAATGTATTTATCACATTTTTAGGATTTGGAATTGTAGATTTCAATTTTTTTATTTTTAAGATATAATTTTTTAAATTCTTCATAATTTTATGATAATTTTGGGTTGATGTATTTTTTCTATTCATCATGAAATATTTGATTCAAATTTTTTTATTAATTTCATAATTTATAGTTTTCAAATTTTCTGTTTAAAATTTAAGATTCAAATTAATTTAATCATATCATGACAATATTTCTTACAAACTTTTTAGTTTTTTTCATTATAATTATTAATTCACCCTGTTAGGGAGAGGAGAAAATATAAAATATTTAAATAATATTATCTTTTCATATAAATTTTAGTCGTTTGATTATTCTATGCGCCATTTTTTACTTTTAGTCCCATTACTAATTTTTTTATAAAAAGTATTTCAATTCTATTTTTAAAAGACTATTTACAAAGTGTTTATAAGTATTCATTATTTATTTTATCAATAGTGCTCATATTATTTGATTCAATAATCAAATTAAATAATGATAAAAATATTTAATTTCTAATAATTTAAGAAAACTGTTTTTGGTTTAATAATTTTCTTTAACAATTGTTTTTTGTTTATTTATTTTAATTTATTAAAATATTGAATTGTAGAATTTTTATTATTTAAGTATAAATCACAATTTGATCCATCTATTGAACTGACAACTAACAAACATGCCCTCAATAAAAATTATAGAGATTCCTTGAAATTCTGAAAAATTCTACCAATTCCTATTATTCAATTATCAACAAAATATCTCAAAAATACTTTATAATCGATTAAAATTTTTGCAATTAAATCCAGAAATAATTTTTGATCTCTTATTTTATTAAATATTATTGTTTTTCAATTCTTTGATTTCATGTATATTGTAATTGATAAAGCTATTTTCATTTTTTTTGTATAATTTAAGATAAAAGAGATAAAATGTTAATTATTGTTATTACATTTTTATTATCAATCACAATAATTAATATATGTGATAATTGTTGTTAGGATGAAGACTTTTTTTTTTATTTTCAATTTTTTCCAATTATTCAAAAAAATTTTTTGTTATTATTTTATTATTTTTAATTATGTGTTTTTAAAATGGTATTAAAAGTTAATTTTGTTTATGAAAATTTTCAAAATTATAATTGTTAAGAGGAAATATGAAAAGTTTATGAATTTATTGTGATTATTTAGATTAAATTTTTGCAAAATTGATAATTTTTTTCAAATTGTATGACTTTTAATAACGCCTTCGCCAACACCACTCCTCAAAATTGCTTTTCTGCCTTGGCCCCGAATTACTATCATTACCTAGGCGGGCTATTATTATTATTTTAGTAAACACCAGCCCCCTCTACCGTCTCGGAGATGACCCCTAAAGTGTTGGATGTTTTGAGTTGTTATTTGTTTGTTTGGGATGTATTATTTTCCTGGATAAGCGACTTTTATCTGAAGGGTCATACTAAATTTTGGGTATAAAAAATAAAAGCTTTTAAAAAAATAATACTTTTATTTAAAAAAATCATTATTCTTATATATCAAGATGTCATACATCAATTAATAGAGGATACAATTCTAAAATCAAACCTCATGTGTACATCTGTGTTGGTTTCAAAGAAAATGTGTAAATGAACCCTCCAAAAAGAACATCTTCACTTTTTCAAAAGAGGGTTGGTAATACAAATTTCTTTTGGGCCATTTAAAATTATGATATTTTGTACAATCCTAAGATCAAAGGTGAAAACTCTTCATTTTTCCTGTAATAAAATTAAAGGGGGAGGTCTTCGAAAAAACTTTTTATCACCATTTACAAGTTATCTTAAATATCTCTAAGTGAAATCACTTTTTCTTAAAATTTTTTCCTATTAAAATTTCAAAAGGGAGTATTACAATTTTCAATAAGAATATCACAATAATTATATCAACTTAGCATAACAAATTTGGGTTCTGTAAAAACAAATTTCTCACTTTTTCTCTCTAGGGGGAATTAATATATCAATAGGATATAATACTAGGTTTATTATAAATTAAAAAAATTCTTAATTTAAATAAGATATCACAAATTTGTATTACATATTTTTATATAAAAATGTTTGAAGGTTCAATAATTATTAAATTTATGGTTGTTTAATTTTAATTAATCTATTTATTAAAATAAGAAATATTACTTTCAACCAATTGATAATTGGCATTATTTGGGTCTTTCAAAATTGCACATTTACAATATTTCAAAGCTGAATCAAAGTTTGACAAATGTGATAGAGCAATGGCTTGAAAATTTAAGATAAATAAATACCTTTACCAATATAATAGTCTGCATTTTTTGGGTTCTTAAGAATAGCTTAATCAAATTATTCTAAAGCTTCTTCATATCTATTCATTTTGAATAGAGTAATTGCTGAAAAGAAATATACATCATTTATTTATACCTTTGCCATTAAAATACTCTGCTTATTCTAGATTTTTCTGAATAGCTGAATCATAAAACTGCAATGCTTCTTGAAATCTATTCATTTTGAATAAAGCAGTCGCTAAACAAAAAACTTATCTTTAATTTATACCTTTGCCATTATAATAATCTGCTTTTTCAGGATTTTTGTGAATAGCTGAATCAAAATATTGTAAAGTTTCTTCAAATCTATTCATTTTGAATAGGGCAATTGCTAAAAAGAAATATACATCATTAATTTATACCTTTGCCATTATAATAATCAGCTTTTTCTGGGTTTTTCTGAATAGCTGAATCAAAATATTGTAAAGCTTCTTCCATTCTATTCATATTCTTTAGAATATCAGCTATAATCAATTAACTATCATTATACCTTTGCAATAATAATAATCTGTATTTTCTGGGTTTTTTTGAATAGCTGAATCAAAATATTGTAAAGTTTCTTCAAATCTATTCATTTTGAATAGGGCAATTGCTAAAAAGAAATATACATCATTAATTTATACCTTTGCCATTATAATAATCAGCTTTTTCTGGGTTTTTCTGAATAGCTGAATCATAATATTGTAAAGCTTCTTCAAATTTATTGATAATGTATAGAATATCAGCTATAATTAATTAACTAACATTATACCTTTGCCGTAATAATAATCTGTGTTTTCTGGGTTTTTTTGAATAGCTGAATCATAATATTGTAAAGCTTCTTCAAATCTATTTATTGACCTTAAGGCAATCGCTAAAAAAAATATTTATCATAAATTTATACCTTTGCCATTATAATAATCTGCTTTTTCTGGGTTTTTTTGAATAGCTGAATCAAAATATTGCAAAGCTTCTTCAAATCTATTCATAATGTATAGAATATCAGCTATAATTAATTAACTATCATTATACCTTTGCCGTAATAATAATCTGCATTTTCTGGGTTATTTTGAATAGCTGAATCATAATATTGTAAAGCTTCTTCAAATCTATTTATTGACCTTAAGGCAATGGCTAAAAAAAAAATATTCATTATTATTTTAACCTTTGCCATTATAATAATCTGCATTTTCTGGGTTTTTTTGAATAGCTGAATCATAATTCTACAAGGCTTCTTGAAATCTATTTATTGACCTTAATGCAATTGCTAAAAAGAAATATAAATAATAAATTTTACCTTTGCTATTATAATAATCTGCTTCTTCTGGGTTTTTTTGAATAGCTTAATCTTAATTTTCCAAGGCTTCTTCAAATTTATTCATTTTGAATAAAGCAATAGCTAGAAAAAAAAATTCATAATTATATATACCTTTGCTATAATAATAATCTGCATTTTCTGGGTTTTTTTGAATAGCTGAATCATAATTCTACATGGCTTCTTGAAATCTATTTATTGACCTTAATGCAATTGCTAAAAAGATATATTTATAATTATTTATACCTTTGCTACTATAATAATCTGCTTCTTATGGGTTTTTCTGAATAGCTGAATCATAATTTTCCAAGGCTTCTTCAAATCTATTCAAATTCTTTAGAATATCAGCTATAATTAATTCACTATCATTATACCTTTGCCGTAATAATAATCTGCATTTTCTGGGTTTTTTTGAATAGCTTAATCAAAATACTCCAAGGCTGATTCTAATCTATTCATATTCTTTAACGCAATCGCTAAAAAAAAATATTCATTATTAATTTATACCTTTGCCATTATAATAATCCGATTTTTCTGGGTTTTTTTGAATAGCTTAATCAAATTATTGTAAAGCTTCTTCAAATCTATCCATTTTGTATAAGGCAATCGCTAAAAAAAAAATTGATTATTAATTTATACCTTTGCCATTATAATAATCTGCATTTTCTGGGTTTTTCTGAATAGCTGAATCATGATTCTCCAAAGCTTCTTGAAATCTATTTATTGACCTTAAGGCAATCGCTAAAAAAAATATTTATCATAAATTTATACCTTTGCCATTATAATAATCTGCTTCTTCTGGGTTTTTCATAATCGCAGAATCGTAATTAACCAATGCTTATTCGAATCTTTTCATATTCTCTAGATTACCAGCTATAATTAATTAACTATCACGATACCTTTGCAGTAATAATAATCTGCATTTTCTGGGTTTTTTTGAATAGCTTAATCAAAATACTTCAAGGCTGATTCGAATCTATTCATTGTTTATAATGCAATCGCTAAAAAATATTTATCTTGAATTCACACCTTTGACATTATAATAATCTGCTTGTTCAGGGTTTTTATGAATGGCTGAATCAAAATATTGTTAAGCTTCTTCAAATCTATTAATTTTGAATAGGGCAATTGCTTAAAAGAAATGTACATTAGTTATTTATACCTTTGCCATAAAAATACTCTGCTTATTCTGGGTTTTTCTCAATAGCTTAATCATATTATACTAATGCTTCTTCAAATCTATTCATTGACATTAAGGCAATCGCTAAAAAAAAATATTCATTATTAATTTATACCTTTACCATTATAATAATCTGCTTTTTCTGGGTTTTTCTGAATAGCTGAATCATAATTCTCCAAGGCTTCTTAAAATCTATTCATTGACCTTAAAGCAATCGCTAAAAAATAATATTTATCATGNTATGGGTTTTTCTGAATAGCTGAATCATAATTTTCCAAGGCTTCTTCAAATCTATTCAAATTCTTTAGAATATCAGCTATAATTAATTCACTATCATTATACCTTTGCCGTAATAATAATCTGCATTTTCTGGGTTTTTTTGAATAGCTTAATCAAAATACTCCAAGGCTGATTCTAATCTATTCATATTCTTTAACGCAATCGCTAAAAAAAAATATTCATTATTAATTTATACCTTTGCCATTATAATAATCCGATTTTTCTGGGTTTTTTTGAATAGCTTAATCAAATTATTGTAAAGCTTCTTCAAATCTATCCATTTTGTATAAGGCAATCGCTAAAAAAAAAATTGATTATTAATTTATACCTTTGCCATTATAATAATCTGCATTTTCTGGGTTTTTCTGAATAGCTGAATCATGATTCTCCAAAGCTTCTTGAAATCTATTTATTGACCTTAAGGCAATCGCTAAAAAAAATATTTATCATAAATTTATACCTTTGCCATTATAATAATCTGCTTCTTCTGGGTTTTTCATAATCGCAGAATCGTAATTAACCAATGCTTATTCGAATCTTTTCATATTCTCTAGATTACCAGCTATAATTAATTAACTATCACGATACCTTTGCAGTAATAATAATCTGCATTTTCTGGGTTTTTTTGAATAGCTTAATCAAAATACTTCAAGGCTGATTCGAATCTATTCATTGTTTATAATGCAATCGCTAAAAAATATTTATCTTGAATTCACACCTTTGACATTATAATAATCTGCTTGTTCAGGGTTTTTATGAATGGCTGAATCAAAATATTGTTAAGCTTCTTCAAATCTATTAATTTTGAATAGGGCAATTGCTTAAAAGAAATGTACATTAGTTATTTATACCTTTGCCATAAAAATACTCTGCTTATTCTGGGTTTTTCTCAATAGCTTAATCATATTATACTAATGCTTCTTCAAATCTATTCATTGACATTAAGGCAATGGCTAAATAACAATATTTATTATTAATATACCTTTGCCTTAATAATATTCTGCTTCTTCTGGATATTTTTCTATAGCTGAATCATAACATGCTAATGCTTCTAGAAATCTATTCAATGACCTTAGGGCAATCGCTAAAAATAATATTTATCATGAATTTATACCTTTGCCATAAAAATACTCTGCTTATTCTGGGTTTTTCTCAATAGCTTAATCATATTATACTAATGCTTCTTCAAATCTATTCATTGACATTAAGGCAATCGCTAAAAAAAAATATTCATTATTAATTTATACCTTTACCATTATAATAATCTGCTTTTTCTGGGTTTTTCTGAATAGCTGAATCATAATTCTCCAAGGCTTCTTAAAATCTATTCATTGACCTTAAAGCAATCGCTAAAAAATAATATTTATCATGAATTTATACCTTTACCATTATAATAATCTGCTTTTTCTGGATTTTTGTGAATAGCTGAATCAAAATATTCTTAAGCTTCTTCAAATCTATCCATTTTGAATAAGGCAATCGCTAAAAAAAAATATTCATTATTAATTTATACCTTTACCATTATAATAATCTGCTTTTTCTGGATTTTTGTGAATAGCTGAATCAAAATATTGTAAAGTTTCTTCAAATCTATTCATTTTTAATAGGGCAATTGCTAAAAAGATATATACATCATTAATTTATACCTTTGCCATTATAATAATCTACTTTTTCTGGGTTTTTCTGAATAGCTGAATCATAATATAGTAAAGCTTCTTCAAGTCTATTGATAATTTATAGAAAATCAGCTATAATTAATTAACTAACATTATACCTTTGCCGTAATAATAATCTGCGTTTTCTGGGTTTTTTTGAATAGCTGAATCATAATTCTCCAAGGCTTCTTCAAATCTATTCATTGACATTAAAGCAATCGCTAAAAAATAATATTTATCATTAATTTATACCTTTGCCATTAAAATACTCTGCTTTTCCTGGGTTTTTCTGAATTGCTAAATTATAATACTCCAAAGCTTCTTCAAATCTATTCATATTTTTTAAAGCAATAGCTTAGACAACATTTTTTAATGTATACCTTTTTTATAATAATATTCTGAATTTTAAGCATCACTATCAATCTAGAAATCACAAAAACTAAGCATTTAAAGATTTATATTTTATTTTTCATCTTTATTGTCAAAATCAAGATTCCTCACTAATTCTTCATTCAATTTAATGTAATTCATTATTTTGTCTTAATAATTTCTAAATCTAATTATTAAATTAAATACTAGGACTAGTTCTATAAATTTAGAAATTTAAAATGCAAAAAAAAATTTCTAATCGAGCTCAAATCAATGAATATTATTAAATTTTATATCCTCTTCTTCTTAAGTAAAAAGTTTCGGGCTTTTTTGATTTTTAATTACAATATCATTCAAGTTCTCAAATAAATTAAGAAAATAATAACTAAATTGCAGAGTATATTGATGAAAAAGAAATTTATTTTATATTTGCCATAAATCTATTATTATTTGATGAATATCAATTTTTTTTTACAAATTACATATTTATTAAACTGATTTTCTTTGAAAATAAAGTTAGATTAACAAAAACTTTTATAGAATACTAAAAAAATAATAGTTAAGAATATTGTGATGAATTTTATTTATTATGATAAATAAACTCATTTTTGATTTTGATTAATCAAAGAGATCAAGCGTTAGATAATAAAAAAGTTATAATTCCCTTCTTATCCAATATAAAAAATTGAAAAAATTACCACTCTGAAGACTCAAACCCGATCTCCTTCGCCATAAGAAGGTATTGACTATACACATACATTAGATGGCATGTATTATATAATTAAAAACAAGTATTAAAATTAAACCTATTAAACTAAATATATTTTTATAAAATATATTAGTAATTTATTCTAAAGATTATAAAAAATTCAGATTATTTTGTTTTGTTAGGATAATAAAATAAATTAAAAATATACTGCTTAATTACAATAATTAATTCTGTCTTAATGCTTTTTCAAAAAATAGGTATTCCTACTATTTTAGTTGGCCCTGTATTTCTAAACATCTACAAAGAATGTAACTTGAATTCTTTATATCAATCTATAGATAATTGTTCTTAAGGGTTTTCAATATTTCTCCAAAGAATCATGTGAGAATCATATTAGAAATGTGGAAATATAAAATATTTATGAATAAAATGAGTTGCTCTACTAAATCACATAATTTCCATTCATAAAAATACCATCATCAAATCTCATAACTACGAAACATTGAAGTTTAAGTTTATATTTCAAAACATATCTTTTGGTTCCAAAATTTACTATTCAAAATATATTTATGAATGATTTCTTCTTAAACGAAAAATAGCTAAATTTTTGCAATTATAAATCCTCTTAATGTAAAATTTTATAGTAAAAAAGCATTCTATTTCAAATACTTCTTTTTAATTTTTATTATTTTTAGAGATTTTGCTAAAGATAACTAAAAAGTATAATCATTTATAGATTTATGATTAATTAAATCTTAACAATAAATTTATTTGAAGTTGCATAAATAAGAGATATATTTTCCAAATTAGATAAGGTTTGAGTGATTTTGAATTTATTAAATTGAGGGGTATAAGGTATGTGATGGGCTTTTCAAGACCACTAGTAATGAGATAAAATTGATAACAAATATCATCTAAAAAGGAATGAGTATTTTACGTTGAATTATAATTCTAAATTTTAAATTTATGAGAATAAATTCTTAAAAAAATGGTGATACATATATATATTCATTTTAAGTCAAAAAAAAGTCTCAACTAACTTAAAGAGACACTAAATTACAGAAGTTGAAAAAAATCTTAATAAAGTGTATTAAAATGAAACATAATAGGAAAGCATGTAAGGTGAAAACTAATTTCTCTATTTTTTATTCTATATTTTTCAGAATTTATTATAAAGAGAGGCACTTAATATCAAGAGGATGCTTATTATTGTTGAAATTAGTTAAGGATTAAGAATTTTCTAATTCTACTTTATTCATTTTCTTTGATAATATAATAATATGCCCAATGGAAATACATTAATTTAATTGTAAACCATAATAAAATATTATTCAGATATATAAAGATACAATATGTCACACTGTTTCAGCTTCAGTTTGAAGGAAACATTTAAGTTCTATTTCATTCTAGATTTCAACCCTTGCAATAATAGCTTGTGATTCCTTATCAAAATCAACTGTAAATAGAATTGTTAGATCTAATATGCATAAAATTAGATTTGCTATTCCAAAACCTTGCCAAATACCTACTACTCCTTAATTAAATCCCCATGAATATGTCAAAATGGATACTATCGGGAGGCAAATAACATACATGCTTATGATAGTTGAATACTTGATAATTAATGATTTATAATACAAAGACAAGATTAATTTTGTTAATTCCTTTTAAGGCTCCACTTAGGGTCCCTTTGAGACCATCGACAAATAAAACACAACCTATCATCCATGGAAGAGTATCTAAGAATATCTGCTCAGCCTTGTGCGCCAACTTATTTTATTCTTAATTTGATGTATAGAAAGTTGCCAATTATTCTTATAGATTCCAAACCAAAAGAGAAGAAATTAGGCATGTAATAGTAAAAATGGAAACTCCCATAGTGATATAAATTTTTGCCAATCTGATATTTGCTTTACCCATTTCATTACCTACAAATGACATCATAGCAATAGATAAACTAATAGGAATTTCTAAATTAGTATAAAGATATTACTAAAATAAATTCCACAAATGTTTTGAACGCCCATATGAGCATTCATTTCAGAAACTCCTAAACTTAATGCAATGAAAGAAAGAGAAAAAAAGACAAAAAATTCAGAAAAAAGATGTAAAACAATCGGAATAGAAGTCTTGATATACTAAAACCCTAAACTCGTGAATCTATCTATATCCAATAAGATTTTAGTCCCATCAAAAATTTCATTTTTTAAATCTGAATTTTAAACAATTACTAAAATAAGATTAAATGTATTACAAACCAATCCAACAATGTTAAAGACTTCTGTGAGAATTATTACTATACCTGCTCCAGGTACTCCCCATTTAAAGCAAGATATGAAAAGCCAACAAAAAAACCAATGAGTTAATAATGTGCTAAAGTGGATTATAGTAAATGGGTAGGTTACTTTATGAGCCACCATAAAGCATTTTACACTTTCAAATTCATATGCAAGAATAAAGGCAGGTATCAAATAATATAAGAATTATTGAGAATAATCAGATGTTTATTCTCTTTAGTCTTCTGCCATAATTAAGCTCAAAGGATATTTTGCAATTAACAGCAAGATTCCCAGAGGTATAAGTGTAATGAGTATAACGTAGAAGTTAACATTTAAATAACTCTTAGCAAGTGACTCTTTTTTAGCACCTAACGCCTATGAGGTGTGCATGTTTAATGATTAATTAAGCCCAAATCCAATTGGAGCCAAAATCATAGACACACAAGTCAAGGCAAAACCATAACCAGCATTCGACGTTGGATTTATTCTACTTATAATTACTCAATTACTCTTAAGTAATATAATGCAAACTAATCGATACACACACATCTAAACAAATATATCCAAACACTGTTTAAAAGGTACAGGTTATTAAATTTAAAAACAATTGAATTATAGACTCTTCCTTATCGTTGTGATCCCCTATCTTGGATTATTTTTCAGCCATTCAAAAATTAAATTGCAAATTACATATCCATAAATTACTCTTATTAAATGCACCAAACCACTTAATTTTATAACAAAATATTATCACAAATGTATCATGAATATGAATTTTTTTATATTTATGAATAATATTGTAGTATCAGACCATTTTTAGACAACTTCTTCATTTCTAGCCTGTGCTATTTTGTCTTTTTATCAACCAAAAAAAAAATGATAAATAGGAAAAGTGGAAATAAGAGATTTCAAATAGACAGAATATTTATGCCATTTATTAGTCAAGACTAAAAAAATTAGTGTTATTAATAACAATTAACACATAATGTCTACGAAAACCAATCAATCATTTTTTTTTATTGTTATGAAATGGAATGTCATACTTATTTATGACCCAATTATTGAATTGTTATGAACATCGTATTTTAGTATTTAAGTGTGATTTATGATATATCTAAATCAGTTTTTATATTTGTAAAAATAATTTATGCATATAATATTAGACTCATAAAAATATAGAGCATAGATAAAAAATATCATTTTATTAATGAGCTATTGATTAATCTCTTCTTATTACATAAAGTAATCATTAGGAAATCGTACTTTCCATATCAGAGCAGGTAGAATAAATTAAATTGTATTTTAATAAATACTATTGTTTGTTCTATATTATCCAATTTCTATAAAAATAATTTCTCATTTTTATTATTCTTGATGTTTTCATTATCTCAATAAAATATGAGAATATAGGATTTTCAAACTTTTACAGTAATATAAAGAAAATATATAGTATTCTTTATTAACATTAAGAAAAATATAGTTATTGCTATAATTCGATAAATAAAGTAAGATGAAATAAAAAATTTAAGAGAAATCAATGAAAAGCAATATATAATATAGAAAATTGGGCTTTTATTGAAAATAGCTATCATTTATTTTGCTATAAAATTAGTTGTGATATTATTGAATCTTACATATTCATTTATAGGTTAAGCAGATATACTTGTTTTTATTTACTCTTTTTAGCCAGATTAATTAGATGCATAGATTTAAGTCAATATATTAATTTACCAAACAGCATTAAATCAAATAGTTTTTAATTAAAATCTTAAGAAAGTATTCTTTAGAATTTTTTAAGTAAACATCTATGTTTATAATGTCTTTTCTCATATCAAGTGACTATCACCATATAAATCATATATATTTAAGAATAATAAATAACATAATTAATATTAAAATAATCATAAGAAAAAGTAAATTCTCTAATTGTTTTAATTTATTAATAAAATTTCATTCTTCATGAAATTTTGACTATTATAATTAAAAATTTGAATTAGATTCAATTTTAAATACCGTTCCAAGTAGTACATTCAATTAATCTTATTTTACAGGTTTTTAAAGAAATGTATTTATTCCAATGTTTTTACCTTATTATATGTTTTCTTAGGTATCATATGCAGAACAAATCACAATAAAAGCCTAATTAGAAGTTAATTCAAGGATCTAATTTATTATTTGAAAATTATACTTGCTAACTTGCTTAAAATCCATCCATTCCTGGCATTTCGATATCCATAAATATTAATTTATAGTTTTGACAATGTTTGAGCATTTTTTGTTTAACTTTTTCAATCGCTTGAAATCCATCAAATGCTTAATCAACTTCAATTTAATATTTACTTAATATCATTTTTAGTGCTATTTGATTAAAAGGAATATCATCTACTATAAGTATGTGCACACATTTTTAACAGAGTAAATCTTCATTTTTAAAGTAATCAGATTGTAATTATTTCTAAATTTTATTGTATTAATCTAAATTCTTTTTTTTAAAATAGTCAGGACTGATAGGTAGATATATTTCAGGCTATTTTTCTAAATCATTTAATCTCAATGTAATGTAAGATTCTGATTTTACTTCTTGTAAATCTCTATCATTTTCTAAATTTATAGTTTTATTACTCGACATGACAACCTTATTTTAATCAACGTTTTAAACATTATATTCTGATTGATCTGCTAAATGATTCATCTTTTCGCTTTATTGATTTGGAAAATGAGAGGATAATAAATTCTTTTATTATAAGTCTTCTATTTGAAACTATACAATTGTTCCTTTATTTTTCTTAGAACTAATAGTTAATTTATTATCTTTAGATTCAGTCAAACCTTCTATCAATTTTGCTGCAATAATTAAACCTAAGCCTGGCTACTTTATTTTTGAATGAGATTTCAATACAGCTCCAAATTCAATCGTATTTTGTAAACAATTCTAAATTTAATTTAGTTTATGTTCATCAATTCCAATACCATTATCTTTGACTGAAAAGTTAATGTATTGTTAACCAGCTTCAATTATATTTAAACTAATGCTACCTCCTTCAGAAGTAAATTTGATTGCATTATTTAATAGATTTACTAATAGCTATATTATTCTCTGTTTATCATTACGAAAAATCCTTCCTAATAAATAATCTGAAACTTTGATTGTGAAATTGATATTTTTTTATTAAGTTTATATTTTATATAAGTCTTCAATTTCCTCTGTAATTTAATTAATGTTAAAATTAGTGATATTATAATTGAAGGAAAATGATTGGAGAGCAGCATAATCTAAAATGTCATTAATTTGATGGATTAATAAGGTTATTGAACATTATGCTATATCAATATAATCTGAAGAAGCTTTTGAATTTGATTAATATTTCAAAAGATTTAACATTTGATAACAACTATTCAACGGAGTTCGTAATTCATGTGAAAATGATTTAATTAAACTATGATGAATAATTTATTCATCTCTCATTTATTGACATTTGTATTTATTTGTAACATTCTTTATTATAATAAGCATAACTGGATGCTCTTAATCACTCTAATGACTTGAAATGTGACTTTTAACTGAAGATTTAATTTATGATGAAGCTGAAATGTATTCTTACTATTAATTAGTCATTGATGTTGGCATAATTATCAATTTCAATTTCTTCTAATAATTTTATGATGTTTACTCAGACTTAATTAGCCATTCGTAAATGAATACCTATTAATGAAATGATTATTAAAAATCTTTGTAAAATTATATTTCATTTTGTCCTAAAATTCCAAAATATTTTTATGGCTAAAGTATGATATCCAAAACATCAAATGAAGTGTTATTTAATTATAATTTTTTTATTATTTATTAGAGCAATTGATAATGGTGTTATTTCTTTTATTATTTATTTGATGTTTCACTCACATTTTCTTATATTTTTGCAGTATTTACACACATTTTCACTTTTTCCAACACTTATTCAATGCCTTAACATTCTAATATCTTCTCACATTTATTATTAATATAATTAATTGATTAATGCTAATTAATAATTAATATCCCATAAGGAAATATATTAATTAGATTTTAATATAATTAAAGCATTTAAAACTGGGAGTTACCTTAACTAAGAATATTTTTTTAAGATTTTGAAAAGCTTGTCAAGTTTGAATATCGTTTTAATTTCAATTCATCTGGAAGATCTTTTAATTATATAGTAAAACATTTCTTAGGGGATTAAACAAGAGTCATTTTACTTTATGATCTTATTAAGGATTTGAAATAATTTTAAACAGGTGGGGGTGTTTCTTTGTCATTTTATAAATTTTATAATATTTATCCCTATTTAAAAGGCTTAAGATAAAAATTTTATGTGAATTTTTCATATTTTCCAAATTCCTTATAGTTTGTTAGTACTTAATGAGTTAAAACAATGATGATAAGTATCAAACACTCAAGTGTTTAATAATTTAAAGTACTAATAACCATCCATATTGTTCTAATAAATAGATATGTAGGGAGTCCTATTCTACAAATTAGACTAGATTTCTGTACTGTTTTCCTTAAGTAATAGTTGTAGGTGATAATCATTAATCCGCAATCTGTAAATATGTATAGTGTTTAAGTGTAATTCAAAATCAATAACGATTCTATATATATTACATAATATAAAAGAGAAACTACATGTAAAAATAAATTATATCCCAAGCCTTTTTGAATTAGGTAAAATTAGCATATTCTTGTCAATATGCAGAGGATCTATAAGATAAATAGCTCATAATTTATGGGAGATATTAGATTTGTAGCCAAAAATATCCACCAAGAGCACTAAGTTATATTAGCAACAAAGATTAAAATCATTGAAATCTTCTTTAAGAATTTCTAATGTTACACTTTCATGTTCTTTATTTAAATATTGTCTAAATAAAAATTAAAGATAAAAGAGAAGGTTCTAGTAATAATTAACGATATCTGAAGAATCTTAATAATATATTTAAAAATAAAAGTAAAATCATTTAGAGGATGATGAATATAATATTGCAGAACATTATTATGTTAATGTGAATTATCCTTCATTTAATTAGGATATCGTGATTGTTCTAATGTTCTCATTACTTTGTTAAATATTGTAGTATATTTGATTTTTATAGTGAATAGGATACATTATAGAGTCCTTTGTTTAAAATTGAGCAGAACAATATACACAATTTAGTCTTTAAAAATTAGCCATTTGGATCTATTACTTTAGTGAATTTATATTTATTCATTAATAAAATAAAACAACATAAAATAAATATTAATTAACAAATATAAATTCAAATATGTGATACAATTCTTATTAAGTGTTGAAATTAGACTTTCAATCTATTTATAATATAAATCAAGAGGTTATATTAAGCATGTAGATCTAAAACATATTGAAAAATTATACTATTGATACAAAATAACTTGAATGTTAAAAAGGTGCCTAATTTATATTTGATTGATATTTGGTTACTTATGAACTTTTGAATTAAAACAACCATTCACAATATTTATCAACCTTCTTTGAGATAAATTAAACTATCTCCTCAATTTGAGCTTCTAAACAATATATTTTCACTTATTTAGAATATTTGAAAAATAATATTAATTTCATTTTTTATTAGTATTAAATATGTTAAATACTAAACTCGTACTAGAAAGATAAAGAAAGGATTATCCTAAAGTTGAGGATACTTCAATATTTTTTGAAGGTGTTAACTAAGGAAAAGAAAAGGAAACTATTTATAAATGAAACGATGAAATTAAAAAAATTAATAAAAGAGCATAATAAAAGTAGGAGTAAATTGAGGAAGT
Source organism: Paramecium pentaurelia (assembly GCA_905183005.1). Taxonomy (NCBI): domain Eukaryota; phylum Ciliophora; class Oligohymenophorea; order Peniculida; family Parameciidae; genus Paramecium; species Paramecium pentaurelia. Next base: position 21,637 of record CAJJDO010000152.1, read on the forward strand.
CAAAAAAAAGGATTTTTATTTTTTAAATTATATCAATTGTCTATTTATTATACAATTTGATTTCAACTCTTAATCAAATTTTATTTCCATTAAGTAAGATCGATAGAGAAAAAAGAAGCAAGACCAATAATATATGAATAATATAATATTTTAGAATTTGCTATCTTTTTTTAGTCAATTAGGAAACTTTCGTTATTTTTATTGATATGAAAGTATAAAATCAAACTAAATAATTGTAGTTATCACAAAAGTAATATTGCTTAAAAGAATATTTGAAGTAATCCATGCGATGTTTCAAAACAATTAATTTATTAATTTGAGAATTAGTTATTTTGAAATATTATTCTAGATGGTTAAAAGATTTTAAATTGGAATAGACAATCTGAATGATTCATTAAATAAAAGTAGAGTAGTGTAAATTAAAAAAAAGCTCTTTTTTAAATTAATTTACAATAATCTCAGTCACTTTCCCTTATCATAGTAAAGTTTTAAAATTAAAAATGATAATACATAATTAATTTAATAAAATTATTATATTAAATCCTAAATAATATTGTAAAATTGTAGTTTTAAATCAGTCTATATTTTGATTTCTCTATACTGCTCTATACATAATATTAATTACCTAAAAGAGATTAGTGCAAATTGAATATTTGTTTGTTGAATCAAATAATAAAATTGTATTCCAATAATTTCCAGAAAATCTTTTTCTCTGTTATTCTTGAAAAAGTTCAATTTAGAGTATTCTTGTGAATATAAAGATTATTTACTGGTAACAATGTAAGAGTAAATAAATTGTAATTTTTTATAATTTGTCTACTTCTAAAGAAATTAGATAGGTGAATAGTTTAATATCATAAAAGGTGACTTGAGAGTAATTAATTGGATTTTCGTAGTTAATTCAACTATTCACAATCTTTTTTATAAAATTTTTGAATCAACTGTAATCATCAATAAATTTAAGAATATTGTTTTAACAAACTAAATATCATGTAAAATCTATTTATATATCTTTTAATTATACTTTATATTATATTAATTCTTTCTATAAATATTTTGATAATTTTGGTAGAATTAGAAAAAATCGATTTTTATAAAATATCTATTATATTATTATTATAGATTTAAATTGTAAGTTAATGAAGAACTACGCTTTAAATGTTTAAGAATTTATTCATAATAGAATTTTATATTAACAATTATTCGGTTACTTTTGAGTGCAGATTAATTCTTTTAGTCAATTTCACTAGATAATTCTAAAAGAATATTTAATATATGGAAAATCTAACCCAATTTTTATAAATCATCATACTAGTAAATTATAATTTAGAGTATTCTAATTTAAATATATTTAATATTAAACACAAAGAACTTTCATTACAAAATACTCTTTTTTTATAATTGTTCCAAAGCAAACATACTTGTAATAATTCATATATGATTACTTATGATAAGAAAAAAATCATATATATATAATAATAGTTTCTTTAATTTTATTCAATTTTAACTATGATGCATATTAAAAAAGTCAGAAAAAGTAATGTATGAATGAATGAATGAATGTTGTGTAAACATATATATTTCTATTTATCATGAGTACTAAAAATTGATAAATTTGAATACGTAAATTGATTAGAGAAATATTTATAAAAATAATTTACAATTTAATTTTATATAAAATATTTTCATTATAATTTTTAATAGAAATAGATGGATATCCAAAAAATAATCAGTGATACAATTATGGAAACTCCTAAGGATGAGATTTTGAAATAGTTTAATGAAAGAAATATCTAAGTTGCTACAATTATAAAAGAGAAACTTTTGAAATGGAATAGTTCACAATTAATAAATTTTGAAATAAATACTTTAGAAATATGTTTTGGAGTTTTCTTTTTACAAATTATAAAATAATCTTAAAATCAATAAATCAGAAATCAGCTTGGAATATTTATGAATTAAAATTAATAGCTAAAAGATATCAATCAATAGAAATACATTGAACTTTGTCGGAAAGTTTTTAATAAATCTTTGATAAGCCTTTCTCCTCTAAACTTAGACTTTAAAACTATAGATGATTAGTTATAAGAAAGTTTTATTGGTGAAATCTATATATCTGGAAAATAATCTTAATATTATCAAAGTGATAAATTTTCCAAAAAGGAACCCATAAAATATTATATATTTTTATTTCAAAGTTTATAGGTTAATGGGACGAAACTACATCTGATATTTTCAACTAATAAAGATCCTCAATTCCCTTAATAGTAGTTCTAATAATAAAATTAATTACCATTTCAATAATAATTTAATTAAAATATATAAGGAAATATTTTTCCTAACAACTTTTAGTAACCATAGAATCAAGGATTAATTCAAGGATAGAATCAAGGATAAAATCAAATTTAATTACCAAGGCTTCTTTCATATCCTATTTAATAACCAAATAATAGTCAATTTAATATAAGAAGTACTTAACTTAATAATAATGAGTAATAAAAAAACAATTAAAATCAACCAACATTTAATAATTTCAATAATTAATAGTTCCAACCACCTAATTAGAATACTAGTATTAATAATAATGAGTAATAAAAAAACAATTAAAATCAACAAACATTTAATAATTTCAATAATTAATAGTTCCAACCACCTAATTAGAATACTAGTATTAATAATAATGAGTAATAAAAAAACAATTAAAATCAACAAACATTTAATAATTTCAATAATTAATAGTTCCAACCACCTAATTAGAATACTAGTATTAATAATAATGAGTAATAAAAAAACAATTAAAATCAACAAACATTTAATAATTTCAATAATTAATAGTTCCAACCACCTAATTAGAATACTAGTATTAATAATAATGAGTAATAAAAAAACAATTAAAATCAACAAACATTTAATAATTTCAATAATTAATAGTTCCAACCACCTAATTAGAATACTAGTATTAATAATAATGAGTAATAAAAAAACAATTAAAATCAACAAACATTTAATAATTTCAATAATTAATAGTTCCAACCACCTAATTAGAATACTAGTATTAATAATAATGAGTAATAAAAAAACAATTAAAATCAACAAACATTTAATAATTTCAATAATTAATAGTTCCAACCACCTAATTAGAATACTAGTATTAATAATAATGAGTAATAAAAAAACAATTAAAATCAACAAACATTTAATAATTTCAATAATTAATAGTTCCAACCACCTAATTAGAATACTAGTATTAATAATAATGAGTAATAAAAAAACAATTAAAATCAACAAACATTTAATAATTTCAATAATTAATAGTTCCAACCACCTAATTAGAATACTAGTATTAATAATAATGAGTAATAAAAAAACAATTAAAATCAACAAACATTTAATAATTTCAATAATTAACAATTTCAAATTATCAATTAATAATTCCAACAACCTCATTAGAATAATATTATTAATAATAAACAAAACAATAATATTTTTAAGAATAATGCTTAGAATTTTTAAATATAAAATAATACTTAAAATTAATCTATTAATATGAATAATAACAATGGAAATCAATTTAATTTTAATAACAATAATAATTAATTTTAATAAAAACCTAATAATAATATTGGTAATGATTGTTAAAATATTGGGATTAAAAATAATGTGACTACTAATTTATTCAATAATAATCATTAGTTTAATAATCCTTAACTTTAATTTTAAAATCATGCTTAGAATAATATAATATAACTGTCACCTATAACTGTTTAACAACCTAATTTTGCTGCTAATCCTATTTTGCCATAAACTTGTAATGATCCTAGTATATTTTTTACTGTAACAATGAATTCTAATTAAGAAGATGAATAATAAGAGAAAATAGTAAATAATTTTAGTAGATTACAAACAAATATTATTACAAAAGTTGAAGATAATTCTACAGAATGTGATATATGCTGTGAAAAATATTATTTAAATTCTGATTAAGTAATTATAACTCCATGCTGCAAGAAAAAGGTTCACTTGTAATGTACATAATATGATTTAAATGAAAAAGCAAAGTTAAACATGAATTTTTAAAAAATTGTTTGTCATGTTTGTGGACAATCCCTTAAATAATACTAAGATTATCTAAAAAGTAATATTTCTATTGGAGTATATGTCAAAATAATAAAGTGTGAGATTACAGCAAATATTCCCTCAATATGCTGTAAATGTTCCTCACCAATATAAGCAAGTTTAGAAAGCAAATAGGTAGAAATAGAATGTTTAAAATGTAATACAAAACTTTGTAGTCTTTGTTATTAAGAATATCATGGTGAAATCTAAACAGTATATTTAAAATTTAAATTAGAATTAAAAATGTCCAAGTCTATTAACAGAGATTCAGAAAGCTATTGCAGATATGCCAATTCTTGTTTGTCCATTTTGTAATTTAATGCAAACAAAAGATAATAAATGTAATCACGTGACTTGCTATGGTTGCAAGATAGATCTTTGTTCAGCATGTTCTGTTGAAAGATTTCCCATATTGGAACATGGCAATCATTACCACAGAGTGGGTTGTCCTGACTATGCACCATTGATAAAAAATGGCGAAGTAGTAACAGAACCAGAATTTTTGAGAAGAAAATGTAAAAGATGTAAAGAGACTAATTAACCATGCCAATATCCAATAAGTTTAGACGAATACAAAAAAGAAAAATAGTTTTGATATTTTCAATATTATATCAACAATTTCAATTTTATCTGATACTTAATTATTCAAACTCTCCTTATAGATGAGTTTTAAATAATTAGCTGTTTTTATGTGTTTTGAAAAGATAAAGATTATTATAAACAATCATTTATTTTCAACTTCTTAATTCAAATCATATTTCAATTCTTGTTTAATTTAAATATATAAGTAAGTAAATATATATAGAATGTTAATTAATTATAATTCTATCGATTTTCCTTATAAGACTATATTTCTTATTGGACATTAAATAAAGTAATATTAGATTGGGTTACTATAATAGATACATCAAATCACTATACCAAATTAAAAAAATTAAATTGAGAAGTGCAATAAAGAAATTTTGTGATTGATAAAAATAAAACTAGTCTTAGATAATAATTCTATCTGAAGATAATAAATCGAACATTATTTGATAAATGAAAGATTCCTTAAAATACTATTACTAATATCACTATACTAGTGATAAAGTTATTATGTTCATCAACCATTTTGATAATTTATAAACCTTAGAAAATAATTTTAGAACTCTTACAATTAAAAAAGTAAAGAATTTATTAAATGATCTAGTCCATTTGAATTAATTCATAATTTATAAATAAAGTGATTTAAATTTAAGGAATCATAAAGCTTTCTTATTGTAATTTAATAATTCATTTATAATTTAAAATATTTATATTAATAATGTTCATGAATAATTAAATTAGATTTTTGTTCTATCTAATTGCAGTAATCTTAATAGAACTTTAGAAAAGGCATCTAGAATAAGAGGATATCAAACATAATGATAAGACATTATTATTTCAATATTTGCTATTCTCAAAGCCTATAATTAAAGTAGAATAATTAAAAGCATTATTATTGAAATCATAATTAAATTATTTAATAGATGATTATATTATTTACATTTTTAGGACTCCTTTATACAGTTCTCACTAAGTTATTAGTATATGAAAAAAAATTTAATTATATATTATCAGGTATTTGCATTATTAATAGAAGATTGGATCGATAATAATGGAAATGTTAACATGAAGATTGATGCTGCTAATGTACCAATTAATCCAGAATAGCCTAGTTTAGGTCTGAACATAATAATGTAAAAATATTTTACATTTCCACCTCACAATTAGCTTTTTATTGATTTTACTATTATTCTAACAAATTCTTTTGATTTAGTTGTGTAGACAGATAATAAGAAATATTACTAGTTTGCATAATTCGGAGCATTGAATACCGAGATATCTGTTAAGTTTAGCTTTATTCATTTGAATGATATGGATATCATCACAATTCTGTCGGAACAAAATGCATCACAGCCAAACTCTTTTGAATGGGGACTAAAAGAAATATCAATATATGTTGAAGAATGCCCAGCAACTTGTAAATATTGTCCAGATATTTATGGAATCGATACATGTGCTCAAATTTAACCACTTTTTCCGCATGCAGGAACTAAATTCGATGAAACTAATAATTGGAAAATCTCCTAAACTCCATCAGGAAATATGTAAATCTATTTATCTCAATGTATAAAATTTATTATAATAGAATATCCATTATATTACCAATATTTTATTCCTACACCTACAATAACATCATAAAGAACTGTTGACATCCCAAGTAACACTGGAACAATTATATAATTTAGACTTTTCTTCTATTAATACAAGCCTAATTCTATTAAGATAATTATAAATAACTAGTCTTATTTCTAAAATATTAATTAAGTCATGAAATTTCTGATATTTTCAACTAATAATCCAACATAAAATATAAATTTAGATAATAATTATTATCATTATATCTATTACATATCAATAAGTAATTATGACTACAATATTTAAATTAAAAATATTTAGGTAGAAGTTTAATTTCCAGTTTCAAATAATTTTTATTTTAGTATTTAAGGATTTAATATTTATTATAAGAAATTAGAATCCTATTGGTTAGAATAAATTGAAGGTTGTTTTACAATGTTATTTAATAAATGTGTAGAATGTCAAGAAGGTTGGTATTTTAGAAGTGATGAATAAATATGTTTTCCTATATGTGGAGATATGATAATATAAGGTTAGGAAGATTGTGATGATGGTAATGATGAACCATCAGATGGTTGTTTTAATTGTAAATTTTAATGTGCTTCAAATTGTAAAGTATGTATATTTGGAGAGTGTTTACAGAAGAAGGAATTAAAAACAGAAATAATTAATATTGAGTGGGATTGTTAAAGAGTGGGTTACATTTCAAGGAGAGGATATTATTATGATATATAATAGGATGATTGTTAACCTATATGTGGAGATGGAATAGTAACTATGGATGAGGATTGTGATGATTAAAATGATACTCCTTTTGATGGTTGTTTTAATTGTCAATTTTCTTGTCCAACTAATTGTTTGATTTGTGAATATGGTAAATGTATATATTGTAGAGTTGGATATGATTTACAAAGAGATAGATGTTAAACTATTTGTGGAGATTCTTATATATTAGAATAAGAAACTTGTGATGATGGTAATGATCTATAATTTGATGGATGTCATTATTGTGAGAATAGTTGTTAGTTAGAATGTACAATTTGTTTAAATGCTTAATGTTATTAATGTATAGATGGTTGGACTCTGGAATAAGGGAGATGTGAATAAGTATGTGGAGATTTAAAAGTGGCATTATTCTCATATGAATAATGTGATGATCCATTAGATATTAATTGTGTTGAATGTCTTTATTAATGTTCAGAAGATTGTTTCAAATGTGATGCTCCTCTTTCATGTAATCTTTGTTAAGCCAATTATTAATTGATAGATGGAAAATGCAAATCAGTCTGTGGGGATATGTTAGTTAATCCTCTTTATGAGGAATGTGATGATGGTAATGATATTCCATTTGATGGTTGTTAATATTGTTTATTATAATGTTCATATGGTTGTCTCATATGTGAAGAGAATAATGTTTGTAAAGAATGTGATTCAACAAATTACTTTTTGAACTCCACTAATTCTTTATGTCAAGAGATTCCCTTAGAAATTATTGAACAGGAAGAAGAAGAGGAGGAAGAAGAAATTAAGATTGAAGATGTATAATGTAATGATAATTTTATACTAATAAATAATTAATGTGAAAGTTTATGTGGTAATGGAATGTTGGCTAGTTTATATGAAGAATGTGATGATAATAATAAGAATAGTGGAGATGGTTGTTCATCATAATGTAAATTAGAAGAATCTTTTATTTGTTTAAATACAGAAGATTCATTTAGTATATGCTCATTCATTATCTTACCTGATTTCAAACTTAAATCTTTGAGTGATATAAAGGATTAAACACAAATCATTGAATTATAATTCACTGAAAAAGTAAAGATGTTTTAAGATACTATTCTTGAAGACATATGCAAATTTACTATTACACCTTAAACTGAATATGAAATGAAAATTATTCCTATAACTAATTTAACTACAATGTTAAGCAATCCTAAATATTAATTTAAAATATTATTTTTACAACCTGTTTAAAATCCTATCTTTTCTATCAGTATTGCTAAACAATAAATCTTTAATATTGATGATATAGAATTAAAAATATTAGAAAAAGATATTAGTTTGGGTAGTCCTTTTGTAATGTCAAAAGAAAGCAAAGAATTTGTCACTTCTGTTGTAAAAATGAATGATGCAATGATGTATACTACAATAGCTATATCTGGCTTTGCTTTATTAACAGGAACTCCTGCTATGTTATTTAATCTAATAGATTTACTATAATAACTTTCATATATTAGATTTATGTAATATAAATTTCCATCTCATTTACGTTAGTTTCTTGAAAGTTATACTAAGATTTCATTAAAACCTATATTTGATTACTTTTAATTTGATTAATTCTTAACAAATCTAAATGATGGTTAATTGCCATTAAAACCTAGAAAAACAATATCTTCAAATTAAGCAGATCCTTTAAATTCATTTTATATTATCAATGCAAAAAGTTGTTACTTTTCTTTGTTTGCTTCTTTCTTTTCCTATTTATTATGCTTAACAATTTCGAAAACAAGTGCAATAAAATATTTTAATAAAATAATTAAAAATAAAGGAATGAAATTAAAGAATTTAACTAAAGCCTTTTAATTATATCATAATTTATAAGTTGCATGTATTAAATTTAGAAATAAATATTTTTATTCTGGATTATTTTAAGTCTATTACACAATTATGCATTAATTTTTATTCAGTGCATTTTTATAATTTCCTTATTATAATTTTACATCATCTTTAGAGATATTTAATTCAGTAAATGCAATATTAGCATTGGGTTTCATATTATTTATTAAATTTTAATAATTTAAAATTACTACAGGAACAATTAAGAATATAAATGATTGGAATTTCTTTTTTGATGGAATAAATAAGAGATTTTGGTGTTAGATATTCAAACCTATTTAAATGTTAAAAATAACAAGTTATATATTTGCAATTGTATTTTTAATGGATTATCCAGAAGCATAATCCTTTATTTTATCAGCATAATCTAGTTTTTATGTTGTTTATTTGATAATATTTAAACCAATTGATGTTGGTTTTGAATATATAAAATTAATATCAAGAGAAGTTCTTTTCATTTCTACAATATGTTCATTTTATGTATATAGTTATGAATTAGATGATGATCTAATGTTATAATTAGGTTGGATGCATATTTCACTGTTTACCTCAATTTTAGGCTCTAATTTAATTCTTGATATAGGTAAATATATTAAATTAGCATATGATAATATCCAGATAAAAAAATTAAAGGTTGAGAGACGATTAAATTATCAATATCAAAATAATTAATTGCATTAATTTATAATGGTAGAATATGAATAGCATCCAAAAATAAAAAAATGATTATTTATAATGTTTAAATTAATTATATATATAATAATTTAAGTATTTAAAAATTCAAATAATTATTATTATTAATTTTATAACAATTATATAACTTAAGTTTATTAAATTATAATATAATAATAATATCAATTTTTTTATGCAATTATTCTTTTAATTAGAAATTAAATTTAATTAACTATGTCTTAAGGTTGGACATTGAGAATTTATGTACATGTTTCCACTATAACAGTGGCCTACATTTTTTTTAGTCTCATATATTCTGTACATATTCCTTTAATCCAATGCCAACAATCTCTTAATTAAGGTTTAGAATGTTCAAATATATCTTTTGGTGTTAATTTAATAACTAAATCTTATACACATCCAATAAATTTATCTTATTTAATGCATTTTTATTATAAACGATGAACTTCTTGTATTACATTTTCTGTTTTCAACATTTCAGTTAATTCTTCAAAAATTCTTTTCCAACAATTTTAATCATCATATTTTGATCTTGTCCTTTTTCTACTATAATCTTAAGTTTAATCTTATTCATATGTTATATCCAATAAAGTAGAGTGAATTGATTTATTTCGAATTTGCTTTTGTTATTATAAATTATCAATAGTAGATTCTAATTCTTGAATCTTATATATAAGTAAATCTCTTTATTATGTTAATTCTTCAATTATTTACATCATATTTTATTTTGTTTTACTCAATTCATCTTAAAGTAAATTAATATGTTATCGTAATTATTCACTGTCTTCTTCTTATGATTCTGTCAATTACAAGACATCTGAAGATGTTGACAAATACTTGCGATCATCCTCATTATTTTTTTGAATTATTTTCAAATTATCTTTGTAACATTAAAGTTTTCTTTATATTAATTAATAGTCTTATGAATCTTCCTCTTATGTATTGAGAGTACAAACTGAAGGAATCAATTGTGTAGGATGTGAGTATTATTACTATTGTTGTTGTTTATACATATATATATGAATTTTAATTATGTTTCTAACTTGTAAAATATATATATATATATATTTGGATTAATATTATAGATGGTCAATCTGCATTGTAATCGTCCAATTTCTTAAGCAATTACTATTCGTATCCAGCACTATAATATTGAATGATTTCTGGTGGATAATAGGAATTGATTTCGTCGATATATTGTCTTAATTTGGAACCAGGATTAGCTTTAATTTCTTGAATCTTCTTTAATCCTTCTGATAATACAAATTGTCTAAAGATGATAATATATATTATATACTTTTTGGCTGCATTATCATTAGGTAATGTCTTCTGGAATTAATGTAAGACATATTATAAAATATCAGGGGGAGCTTCTGAGATTAATGGTTCAAGAGCAGGTAAATAAGTACACATTTATAATATCGATTTCAAAGCTTAACTTGATTTCTTTTTGAGATCTTCACTAGATTCAGGGAATTTATAAACCTAAAATTATAACAACAATTATATACAGCTAATAAATGGGATGGAACATCAGCTTCAGCCATAGCTCTTGAATGATCTGCTGAATGTCCACCAATCATACCAAGAGACCATGCAGAAGCACTCTTTACTGATTGATCAGGTTCTTTTATTAAAGCATCTTTTAATGGTGCAATTCCTTTTGCTGCAATAATTCCCATTGCCAAAGCTTCATCAAAAGCTCCAATAAATCCTAATGTCATTATGCCTGGTAAACGTGCATCACCTTTAGCCTCATTGATATAATCAACAATTGACACTACTGCTCCTGCACTACATATCATTTTAGCTAAATCTTAAGATTATCTAGCAATTTCTCTAATGCATGTTGCTGCAGCTTTTCTATTTATTAGATTAATTAAAACGTTTACCTAACTCCAGGATCTGTATCTTTTAATCTATATAAAATCTTTGGGAAGATATCCACATCTACAATAGCTTCTGCTAGATCTATTGTATGTTTTGCTATATTAGCCAAACAAAAACAAACTGATCTTTTCAATTCAGCATCATGATGAGGAATCAAAGCACTTAGAAATGGTGCAGCACCTGCATCAACTACATTCTAAGCCAATTCGGCTGAATGTTTACAGATTTCTGATAAAGCTCCTGCTGATACTCTTTTCAATGTAGTTTCTGGTTCTTAAATACAGAGCACCAATAATGGAACTGCTCCTGCATCTACTACAGCCTAAGCCAAATCTGCTGTATGTCTATACAGAATATATGTTATACTTACTTAGCTATATAACGAAGAGCACTGGCTGCAGCTTCCTTAACACTTGGATCAAATTCTTCTAAACATTAGACTAAAGCTTCTAGAGCACCTGAATTGACAACTGCCATTGCCAAAGTTGATGAATGTTTTGCAACGCATCTAAGTACAAATGCTGCAGCCTTTTTATAGAAACGATTTTGTTCTCCCAACGAACTTACTAATTATGGCAATATTTCATTGGAAACAACTGCTTCAGCTAAATCTTCAGAATGCTTAGCCAATCTTCCTAATGCTAAGGCTGCTGATTATTGAATAGATGGCACACAATCTAGAAGTAAAGGTCTCAATAAGGACATCACACCTAAAAGATTGGTTACGGTTTCATTACCTGCTGATTACAAAGCTTCAATATTTTATGGTCTTTTTGCTAACTCAGCTACTGTCTACACAAATTAAACTCTTGCTTTTTGATAAACTTCAAAAGGTTGTAACACTGCACGACTCATTTTAAATTTATTATTGAAATAAATTATACATACAGATTATGTTAAATAATCCGAAAATAATATATTATTTATTTCTCATCATTCTTTTTTCTCCTTTTCCTTATGTATACTATGTGTACTATGTTTACTATGTAACATAGATAATAATGCTATTGATTATTTAATTATAAATTACTATAAATTACTATGAATGAAACACTGACCACAACTCTTATATCATTCACATTGTTTGATTTAACATTAAGGAATTGTTTTCCATGGAAATTCCAGAGGTATACATTTGTTATTGCAAAAGAATAAGTGATGAAATTATCTATAAATGATTATCGCATAATCTTTATTGATTCTCCTTATGATTTTGATTCCAACAATCCAAAATAGATTACTAAATTTGTTATTGAGAATCCAACTGTTGTAATCAATCCCAATTCAAACATACTTGGATTTGCTTAACTTAAAACATGATGATAACAATTTGATAGCGTAATACATTAAGAAATCTTATCTGACAAATTCAATCCAAATTTTAAAGTATAATGAGAATCAAGAAAACTTGATATTCTTCTTATTACAAAAGGATTCCCCAAAACTATTGTTATTATAAACACATAGGATGCTAATTTTAATGATTTTGGATCAAGCAATGAATGTCTATTATGCAAATACATCTACAAATAGATCTATACTTACTTCCAAAATAAACCCTTTGATAAATGTATTGATAAATGTGATAAAGGTATATAATAAGAATCCGAATTCTTTATTCGAATTATAGATTCCAATCATAGTCAAAATGGCTGAAAGTACATAAAGTGGCATTTTGTACTCTGAAATATCAAAAATCACTGCAAAACTTATGTGGACTAAAGCTAAGATTATTTTGATTAACATTTATATTATTACACATTAACAAATTAAATAAAAGAGTATTTTAATGAGTTTGTATTACTTTTTAAAGGAAATTATAATTATGGTTTCAAGATCTCTAGTTAATTAGCCTTAATGTATATAAATGATTTAAATAATAACATTATTTCAACAAGTATTAAAAATTATCAACAAGAATCAAAAATATTTATGATAATTAGATTTAGATTACAATTAATTTTTAGAAGTCTTTTTTAATATAAATGAATCAGCATTGTTATTCATAATATTTTCTATGTTATTTAATGAGTTAATGTATTATTGAATATATATACAAGGCAAAACAATGGAATCAGATAGTGATTTAAGGGTGAATAGTCTATAGTCTATTTTGAGTATATTTTTAGGTACTCCTTTTAAGTGGAATGGAAATAGTTTTTTTTTGATTGTAATTATATGAAAGTAATAAATGAAATAGATCAATTAGAATATGGAATTTTAGATATAGAAATAGAAATAATATTATATCATGATGATTCTTTTATATAATAATTAGAAATTAATTTAAATAAGGAGAATGAAAATGTTTATTTATATAATAACTCAATACATTTTAATTTATAATAATATAATTGAATAATAGCCAAAAATTAAGAAAACTTAATTATTTATGACTATTTCATGAATAATTTTTATGTATTAAAATTTTGATTGTTTTTTTTCAAATTAATATTTAATTTGTAAAATTATAAATAATATATCACTCTTAAAATCTAAATTTGATTTGTCCTTTTTACATAATATTTTGATTACAATTGATAAATTCGCATTTATTTATTAATTTTGAGCATTCTAAGCAATAAGTGATTAAATGATTTTAATGGCAATTTACAAATTAAGTACCTTTAGATTTATCACATTTTTAACAATAATATTAATTGAAATTGATTTAATTTTACATTTCATTAATTTTTAAATTTTGTTCAATATTTAAATTTTACTAAAATGAACATTTTAATAAATCTTAATGTCTCCACATTAAATCTTTTATTAGATCATTTTTATTTTGATCTATTTATTTGATTTATAATTTCTTTCTTGATTAAATTTTAGTTTCACAATAAAGACAATCTTAATTTTCAATTGAACAATCAAAACAATAACGTAAATGACCACATGGAATCAACAATGTATCAGATTATCTTTCCATACAAATTCTACATTTAATAATATGATTTCCTTTTTATTACAATTCTCCTCTATCTATATTTTATATTATATCTTCATCATTTATTGGAAGATAGAATTACTCCATTTATAATAATTCTTGTTTAGAGTGTTTATTATGAGTAAAGTGAATTTCAAAATTATCTTATTCAATTAATCCAAAGGTAATTATCTCTTCAGTATGTTTATTTATTATTCTAATATAAATATATAATTAATTACAGAATTTAACAATTAATGTTGAAACTATTATTTGTTGAAAACTTTGAAGTATAAATAAATTTTGAAGTATTTAAAGTTAATTTTAAATTATTATCACTAAATGAATCAAATTCTAATTTTTTTATATCATCTACATATAATTAATAATAATTTACATTAATCATTTCTAATTATAACAGACCAATCTGAAGAGTTTCTATAATTGAGATAAAACTTTTGTCGTTACTCTATTGAATCAAATTAAGGACTGAATAATATTTGTGGAGAATATTGTTTAACTTAAAATATATTATTTGAGATGAAGCATTGATCTTTCAATTCTGAATCATCACTGATTTTAATTCTTAAGACTTGTCTATCTTCATTAGAATTTATATAATTTAATTATCCTTCAATTTCAATTATTTAAATTGGTTTATTATCTGCTTTTTAATTTTCAAGATAGCATGAATCAGATAAGATTACCATTCCTTATATTAAAGCAACTTCTAATTCATTTTTGTTTCGAGATATAATTTACATTAGTGTATTATTAAGATTATTAAAATCTGGATCTTTAGGTGTAGTTTAGAAAAAGTTTAATTAATTACAGATGCTTTATTAAGATTGAATAGACTAAATATTGTAATTAGGCTAGTTATAATTAGCAAAATTAAAATTTTAAACACTTATCTCAATATACTTCTTGATGATATCTAATTTCCATTGACATTTCTTAATTGGTTCTGATAATACAATAAAACACAAGACTTTCTTAACTCTAATTTATTGATAATTCTTACTTTGCAAATTGTATTAAATTAAATATATTCTATAGTTTAACATCGAATTCTATTAATTCTTCATATTAAATCAAAAAAATTAGATTCTTATTTATTAGAATGTTTCTACAAAGTTCTAAGTAATTACAAGAATAAATGTTAAATGAGGAATCTTCTTATTATATTTGAATGCATTTTTAGGGAGATTCCTCTATTTGTTTTAAGTTAATGTGATTCATGCTTGTTCCATATGTAATCAAAGGGATCTTAAGGTTTTTCATGTTCTCTAATCGAAATTCTTTAATTAAGTTTTCCAAAAAATTACAATATATAAACCAAAATATTCTGTTATTTCCTGATAAACTATTAGGTTTTTAAAAATATATAAATAATAATATATTCACAATTCAGACAATCTAAACTTGTTTATTCAATTATAAAGATGAGATAACAAATATTATATCTAAAGATCATTGCCATATTTATTCTAATCATGATATAAAAATGTTATATAGAAATTTATATGTTAGGTTGAATCTATAAATTACTCAAATTTATAATAGTTAACTTTCAATAGATCATTTTATGCAGTATTGACGCTCAATTATAATTTATAAGGATAAACTAATCAGGGTTTATCATTCTTTATATTAAATTTTCTAAAGGTACCTATAATCCTATGGATTATTAATTTAACAAAATAGCAGTATTCCTTTGAAGGAGTACTGTACTAAGTATAATTAAAAGAATACAACCAGAAATTGATTGTTTCTCTTTACTACTCAAATTTGAATTCTTGGAGAAAAATGTGAGATCGTTAAAAATTTAATGGTTTTTAATACAATATTATTATTTTGAAATGATGATAATAAACTATTTTAATTTCTTTATGAGTTTTTATATTGATTATAAATATAATTCATTGAAAATATATATCCCACAATAAATAATTTTAATGAATCATCTTAGAGACAGTAGTGCTGATTTAGATGCTATTGTTAGTATTCCCGCTGCTCCTACTCCAGCAGATATAGATAAAAAGTGGGTTTTGATAACATCCTCCTGTGCTTTATTGACAATTTTGGGATTCGCATTGATTAGTTCAGGTGCTGTTCGCTATAAATCAGTACAATCATCAGTCATAACTATATTATTGGGATCAGTTTTAAGCATATTGTTTTTTTGGTTTGTAAATAAAATATCTTATTAACTGAAAGTTAGGATATGGTTTTGCATTTGGAGATGACTATGGAAATAAATTCGTTGGTTTAAGTAAATTTGCAGGAAGTGGATACTAGGTTGAATACATTGAAGATGATTATACAAATTTTAGTAATAGAGATTAATTATAATTAATTTAGTTTTCTAAACAGTAGGAGTAATAATTGTTGCATCTCTATATGGATTAGGAACATTAGAAAGATCTAGATTCTTTTCAATTGGTTTATGTTTAGCATTTATAACAAGTTTTTTATATCCAATAGCACTTCATTGGGTCTAACCTAAAGGATGGTTAGGTGCTTTTGGGTTTGTAGATTTTGCAGGATCAAGTTATATTCATTTTTTTGGTGGTATTACATCATTGGTTATTTCATTCTTTTTAAAAGAGAGAGGAGATTAAACTGGTAATATGCGTCCAAGTACTTTTCCGCATCATTCTCCAATTAATATTGGATATGGTTCAATTATTTTGACTATTGCAATTATATTATTTGTTAATTGTGCTAATCCATAAGGATAATATGATAAATATGAATAAGGATTAATAGCAGTTAATACTGTTGTAGCATCAACATTTTCAGCAATAACTAGTTTCTGTTTATAATATTAGAAAACTTATTAAATAAGTTTAATTGCACTAACTTAAGGTAGTGTTACTGGTATTGTTGCTATTTCAGCTATGGCTAATGATGTTAAAATTTGGGGATCTGCATTTACTGGTGTTTTAGCTGGTATTATTTATGTTAACCTCACAATTATTATTAAAAGATCTCATATTGATGATCCTGCTTAAACTATTGCTACACATATGGTATTCCACCTCAATTCATACTTTAGGGTCCTGGTCTCTTAGGAACCATTTTAGTTGGTTTTCTAAGTATTACCAAAGGTTTGATGACTGGTCATGATGCTAAATAATTGGGATTATAAATTGTGGGAATTTTAGTATTGATTATATTGGGACTTTTAGTAGCCATCTCTATTATCTCATTAAAAAGTGTTGGTTTACTTAAAATTAATCCATTTTAAGAATAATAAGGAATTGATATCAGTTATGGTAATTAATAATTTAATTATTTTGTAGCTGAAGGAGAAGCTATTCAATTTTTAGATGAATAACAAGAACCTACTTTATTTAGTATTTCTCCAAAAAAGGGAATCTTTAAATGATTGAAAAATATATAAGTAAAATATTAAAATATTCAATTTAAATAATGCATAATATCACTGTTGCTATTAGAGTTAAACCAGTTTAATAAACCTTTAAAACTATTATTGTTAATGGCTCTACGGTTACTCTACTTGATCCTGAATTAGAATTCAATAATCCTGTCGATGTAAAATGACATTTCTATTTTATATTTTACATCCTAAAGATCCTGAAAAAGAATAGAATTAAAGATACATCTTATGAATTTGACCTTGTCTTTGATTAATAAGCCGATCAAAAAGAAGTATATGAAAAATCAGCAGAACCCCTTTTAGATGATCTTATTTCAGGTTAAAATGTAACTATTTTTGCATATGGAGCTACAGGAAGTGGTAAAACTCATACGTATTATTATAATCCCTAATTTCTTATAGCATGATGGGAAATTAAAATCAGTAAGGAATTATACCAAGAGCATTGAATGATTTATTTGGAAGATTATCAAAAGAATAAGCTGCTTAAGTATCAACATTCTTAATCTTTAGGCATCACTTACTTTTTTAGAAATATATAATGAAACTATTAGAGATCTTTTGACTGGCAAATTATTGGATTTAAGAGAAGATGGTAATAAAGGATTAGTAGTTGTAAATTTATTCAAAGCACCTATCCCAAATCTTAATGATATAACACAATATATTAAATATGGTAATAGTAGAAGAGCAAAGGAACCTACAGGTGCTAATGAAAATTCTACAAGATCACATACAGTTTTGTAATTGATGCTAAAATAATGCACCTTTACTTTTGTTGATTTAGCTGGTTCTGAAAGAGCTTCCTAAACTACAAATAAGGGATAAAGAATGGTAGAGGGAGCAATGATAAATAGATCCCTTTTAGTTCTTGGTAATTGCATAAAGGCTTTATTTTCAAAAGAATAATTTGTACCTTTTAGAGGTAGCAAGTTAACAAGATTATTAAAGGATGCTCTTTAAGGTAATTCAAAAACTGTAATGATTGCTAATGTTGCTCCAAATAATTATGAAGATTCATTTAATACATTGCTTTATGCTCATAGAACTAGGAATATTGATCCAACACCAAATAATTTTTAAGAGATGATTGTTTAATTAAGAGAAGAGAATGAAGAAATCAAAAAGACACTTAAGAAATAAAATAGTTAATCAAAGATGTAATTATAAATTGAGCAATAATTTAAAGAGTAATAGAGATAAGAGAAAGTAGAAAAGTAATAATAATAATAAACAGAAAAATAAGTTTATGATGAAGAATAAATAAAACAAACAATTTAAAAATAATTTGTTTAAGAATCAGAATTAATTAAATAATTATTTAAATTAGAGGATGCTTTAATGCAAACTCATCTAGATATAGTTGAATATTAAAAATAATAAAGTGTATAATTTCAATAGAAAATTGAAGATCTAATTAATAAATGCAATGATTAAATAAATAATACAGAAAATGAGTAATTTGAAATTGCTATGAAATATAAAACAATTTTACAATAAAGAAGAAAAATATATGACGTATAATTTATTTGATAATTAAACTTAGTAATGTATGTAAAGTTAATTTTAATCAGTTAAGGATGAATTTAGAAAATAAGTATAAAATATTGAGAAAATGAAAGGTTTATAGAGTGATAAAAGAGAAGAAGTAATGAAGAAATTTAAAGAATTGGAAATTGAACATCTTAAAAAGATGTCTAATTAAAAAAATGGAAATTAAGTATAAATGGATGAGGAAACTTTAAAAGAAATTAAGAAAAATAGATTATAGAGTTTAAATAAATAAATAAAAGATGGTAAATTGTGAATGAATAAAAAGAAATATTAAAAATAATAAATATTAACTATTAATCAATTATAAAGATATGTTTTCATTTAAATCATATAATTTCTTAATTTTTCTTATCTTCTAATTTCTCATACTTTTAATCTGCTATTTCTTTAGATATTTTAGAATCTATATATGGTATTGCAACAACTATATTATTATCATTATATTTTACATAAACCATTTGTTAAATTTACTTTCAATAATTATGTTACTATTTTTTGATTCTTTTCATAAAATTATTATTCTACTTCACAATGATGAATAATATAGAAATTCCCATAAGCTATTGCACCTTCAGAATCTTAAACAGGACAAAATATATCATAACCTATAGTTTTTTTTTTATATGGTGTGAGTATGTGTTCAGGAGGATCCAAAGAGAATAAATCATTCATTTTTAAAGTTGCATTTCCCCAATCAAAAGTATATACTTGTCTTTAATCAGTATTTCTAAATTTCATACTTTCTCCAGATAATAATAATTAATTATTTCCATAATATGGACAACTAAATACAGGCGAAGCCAATACACTTCTATGATATGGATCATCATCTAAGAATTAAATTTTAAATGATTATTATTAATCTCCAATAAATTTTTCATCTCTACAAGAAAATATCTATCCTAAATGTTATTATGGTCCTCTATGATTTGGAAAACTATCTGGTTCTCTAGAGATTCCTCCAAAAAATACAATTAATTTATCAAAAGTATTGTGATTCATAGTAAAAAAACTACCATCAAATCTCTATACTAATTTTAATTTCATCTATTCCCAATGATTGTTTCTAAATACATACTAACTGTTTAATAGTTCATATCTAATTGCATTATCAAAATTTGCTATTTATTTTTAACCATAAAATACAAATAACTATCTAATCATTATTAAATATAATTATACTATTTATAACATGTTCCCATAAAATTATAACCTTCTTTTGGTAATTTTGGTAATTCTGTTATTTTTGCTTCCTATCCACTTTAAATAATAGATTTTGGAAAGGAAATCTATAGTACTTAATCAGACTATTAACCTCTCTCAGTCTTTCTTCCTCCAATCATATAAATATGATTATGAGTAAGACTTCCCTCTCCTTTCACATATAGTGCCTATTCTAATTATACATAAGGTTATCCTTTAAATTTTAATGGAAATTCATACCAAATACCATATTACACTAGATAAACAATTAACTATATTCAAAAATATTATTATTACTATTGATTAAACTTAATTATTTGTAGTTATTTTCTTAAGTGCAAATACATAATCTTTCTATAAGGATTATCTTCCTAATGATATTAATTTCATTGATTTAATCAATACTTATTTAAGATCTGATTTTCTAAGTGCAATTTTTTATTGTAAATCATTAAAAGTATATTGAGAATAGCTAGGTAATTTAAGTATCTTATAAATTCTATTATATATTAAGGATTGCAATTTAACTAATGTTTAACTAATTTCATCTGCAATAAAAGCACTTTCTGTTTAAAATAATTCTTGATTAAGTCCCTATTGTCTTCTAGTAACTCCTAATATAGGATTTGAGCCTGGCAATTAAAATCTTTTTTTTGTTATTTTTTATTCAACATAAAAGGATTTATTGCTTTACTTATATATCAATTGAGATGTATTTAGTTTAAGATCAGGATTATTTTTTTATAAGAGTTCTAATTCTTATAAAATATGATAGAAAGTGTAATCGATACCATAATCTTTAAAATTGGCAAATTTTCTACATCCTGGACATGCAAAACCACTTAGAAGTAGAATTAATAATTTACGTAGGATCAACCTTTTTATACATTAATTAATAATGTTCAAGCCAATATTCTAATTCAAATATACAATGAATGTAATTAATGGGAGAATGTCTAACAGGAATAATCACAGGAAGTTTAGAAAATTGACAAATTGTAGTAATTAAAACTTCTTGACTTCCCATTTTTTCTTATAATAGTCTTTAGAATGATGCACTTGTGTTTTATGATTTTAATAGTAATGAATATTCTTCTAACATTTTCTATTAATTATATTTATAAAATTATCAATTATTATTAGATAAACAATTAATTCAATTAACTTCTTTGAAAAAATTACTTCTTTATTTATAAATACCTTAATAAGGTTTTGGAATTTTCCTGAGACTTCTCATCATAATTGGACTTTTAGCATTTTTATTTTATTCTCCAAGTCTTCTTAATTTCCAGCCTTTTTTAATAGCAGTAAAGAAGAATGAATATAGAGAATATTCAGGATATACTCTTTTTTTACCAAAAAATCTTTAAACTTTTGCATATCTAAAAAATAGAATTAGTAGATTAATTACCTCTTTATAACAAAATCATAATTATTTTAAGGTTGATATATTAAAAAGATATGCATTTTATCAAAGCCAGGTAACATTGGAGCAATAGTTTGAATACTTAAATGTTAATTGTTTTGTGTATTATTCTCTGTAATGTATGTTTAATTATTATTTGTAGTTGTTCTTTTCATTTATACTCTAGCATTATTTGTAAGATTTTTAAGATCCATATCTGATTTTTATGGTATAAGTGTTATGAACTTTTAATCAATTGACATTCTATTTGTGTGAATATTGTGATCATCATTAGATGCACTTCTTGATAATTACTTTTTAAGTGATGGTCGTGGTAAAGGAAGAGAAGGTTAAGGATTATTCTAATGAACTAAATTAATTTATGGTTTTGGAATAGATACAATAAATTAATCTTAATTTTCAGAAGAGTTATCTGAATAAATCTAATCTTCTTTATATGCTAAATATAATAAGATTATGATTACAATCTTTAGTTAAACCACCACCAAATCCTGCAGTTTACATTGTTGATTTAGGTTAATTAGATTTTCTTTAATAATTAATTATTGGCTTTTAACCTTCTTCATCATCAATATTTTATATAATTGTACCAGATACACTTTTTTCATTTATTAAAGATTTAATTTCAACTACAATATCATCATTTTATAATTTACCTTATTCTATCTATCCATCATCATCTTCATATGCATCATTCATTTATAAAGTATGTGAATCTACTTCATCTTAAAATTTAACTTATGCATCATTTTGATAATCTTCTCCACGAATTGAATTAACTTAGAAATTAATCCATGAATGATATTTACCAAGATACTTTCTAGAATATCTTTAATTTCTTGTTTATTGAACAGGATAATACTCTTTTTTAATAACCTTTTCTTTGTCAGCACAAAAATGTAAATAATTACAATTTTGAATTAAATGAGTATTACTTTAACAACTAAAACAATTAAGATACAATGCTCCATAATCTCCATTTTAAATACGATCTCTTATTTCACAAAATTTTTCATAATCATCTGGATAAGAAGAGATAATATTTAAAAACTTTTCTCTTTATATTTTAAATACTCTTGTGAATCCTTTTGAAATAGCAGTAGCATTTCTAGGATTCCCAGTAAATAATGCTAATTCTCCAAAATAATCAAATTAATGGTAATTTTAAAATGTATTCCTCTTTACTTTTTCTTTTATTTAATTACCTTCAAATATCAACTCAACTTCCCCTTTTGTTATAATATAAAGTGAACAATCATCCAATTCATTAATCTTTAAATATAATATAACAATATTTACATTAATAATTCTTTCTTCAGGAGAATATGCTTATTCTTCCATATAATGTAATAAACTCTTAATAAAAGATTCAGAAAATAACTTCATTATTATTTTACAATTCTTTAAAATATTCCCTCTTAATTAATATTATAATTCATCTTATAAATGCTTACTTAATTTATTAACAATCGATCCTACTTCATCATCATTCATCTCTTATTCCTCTTACCATATATATTCCAAATAACTCCTTATTTTAGTTTACAATTCAAATTATATCTTATTTTTACTCATATATGTATTTATTAAACTAACTGTTCTACTATATTCAATAGTTCCTTTGTACATATTCGATACAAATATTCCAATACTATTAACTGAATAAGCAAAAACTATAGATCCTATAAACATAGTTAAATTGTTAATAAGTAATTCCAAATCATTCTTAGCTGTAATATCTCCATATCCAACTGTAGTCATTGTCATAGTAGCCCAATAAATAGCTACATTATATTATGATGCATTTGATTTATCTCTTAAATTATAGGCATCCAACCATGAATAAGAAGTATTATAATATGCTATTCCATGCCAAATACATCCACATATATGTACAACACTAACTATAACCATTAAAACTTTTAATAGACCAACTAAATCATTTAGATACCCACTTAGATTAAAAAATCTAAATATAATATATATAATTTACTCCTAAATTTAAGCTAGAATCTTATTTATTTTGGTTATCCTCAATATATAAAATACAACACATAGGATTGTTTAAATCAATATCATTGTTTAATCTTTAGAACTAAGACTAGGTACAAAGAATTGGACTGTCACAGTAAAAAAGGAAACCGCATAAATATATATAAAATTTTACTAAATCGACAAATGCATTTTTATTGAAATAGTTTAACATTATTCTTTTTCTGTCCTTTATTATTTGTCCTTTTTCAATAAAAGCTAAATTCATACCAACTCCTATATCCAAAGCCATTATTATCATAAGCATATATTCAATAATTGCACTTTTGGTTTCTGAAAATAATTCACTTATATGATAAATTTCAAATGATATTTTATATGGTAACCAAAAGAAAATAAGTAAATATGTAATAATTTGAAATGCATCCCAAAATGCAATAAATTTACTATATGGTGTAAATACATCCACTAAAATCCATAATTAAGATCCTCTACTTTATTCATTTCCATCACTTGAAATCTATAGATCGTCCAATTATTAAATTTAAAATGGACTTAATTGATTTAATTTTCTCAAATACGATCTATTCCATAGATTGTTTATGAAGTTACTCTATAAACTCTTTGCAATAATAGTTTTCAAAAATTAAGGTT
The DNA here is from genome assembly GCA_905183005.1 of Paramecium pentaurelia. Lineage (NCBI taxonomy): Eukaryota > Ciliophora > Oligohymenophorea > Peniculida > Parameciidae > Paramecium > Paramecium pentaurelia. Next base: position 46,279 of record CAJJDO010000152.1, read on the forward strand.
TAGATCCATATTATATTTCTTCATTATCATAAGCAGATTAATATTCAGATTTCTTGACTCCAAAAGTTTTTTACTTTATCAAAGGTAATGGTATTGCTTAATTTAAACTGCAAGAGCTATTTTGTTAAAGATCTCCTTCCTGAAACCCAACTCTACTACTTAATAAAGGTGGAATGGGTCCTTTGAATTCTGAATCAACTGAACTTTCAAACATTATATTAGACACAATATAATTTTAGATATATTTTTTTAATTATTATTGTTGAAAGTTTATCTAGAATAAAGATTAAATTAAGGACAAGTATGATCAATGAGACATTTTTTGCTTTACTTAAAAAATTATATTACAAACTAATTTGTTAATTTGAATTCTAAAATAATATTTTTATTTGATTATTTTAACGAAATGCAAGAAATTTTGTAAATTGTATTTGATTTGGGAGAAATGAAATAAGTAAAACTAAATTATATATATCAAGGAAACACTTAAAGTTTATAGAGATTCTGACCCTGTCTAATTAGCATAAGATTTTGTTCATTAACATAATTTAAAAAATGAAGCTGTTCCTATGATAGAGGAAACTATTTGGCATCATTTAAAATAAATGACTATAAATAAATCTCAAACACAAGATAATATATTTGATAGATTACACAAAGAAGCATAGATCAAATAACAAAGAAAACAAATTTAATTTGCTAATCAATAACTCAGTCAAAGAGGAAATATGCCATCACCAGTTCTCAATTATAATCCAGGAGACATATTGTATTAAAAGGGCATATAACATAAAGAATAAATGGAGTATCTATACTTTATATGATTATTATCAGACGTTTATAAGATTAGAGAAAGATGGAACAATCTTAAGTAGAGTATCCATTTAAGCCTTTCATTAGTGAAAGAAGTTAACTTATAGCTAAAAGACCACATAAATAATCAATGCCAGATTATTTAATGTAAATGGGAAAAGATATTAGTAAACATAAAGATTAAATGAGAACAAGTAGATATCAAATTGAAACATAGGAGTGTTCATTTAGACCAAATATAAACTAAATGTAACTTTTATATATTATAAACAATATAGAAGTTAAAAAATACTAATGGAGAAATCAAGAAATTCATAATCTAATATTTATGATAGATTATATAATGAAGGTATGTAATCTAAAGTTAAACGTATGAGTAATATGGAAAATACAGAAAGTTAATCATAAAGTTAATTATTTAATCAATAGAGTTCAAGAAAACATAGTAAAACTGAAATACCATTCTTAGAAAGAATGCAAATATCTGTTTTTGAATAGAGAAAGAAAAAAGAAGCAAATTAACCTTAATAAGAATATGATCAAAGTACAGGATAAAAATTGTATCATCCTTAAATATGTCGACCTCCTATTTCTGTATTATATAATATTTAATTTAGCGTAATGCTGATCATTTACCTATTGGAGAATATTTATATTAGATGAGAACAGTAAAAGAAGATAAATTCCATTTTCTTATTGAATAAGATAGATAAGAATAATAAAATCAAAGAGCAAAATCTTTAGATAAATCAAATTAAATTTATGAATTAAAAAAGAAGAAATTCCTATATGAAATATTTAATTTATTAGATTCAGATGGTGATGGAGTAATATCAGCATAAAGAATAGAAATATCAGCTATTAATGCTGAAATCTTATAAATCTTAACACCTTTATTATGTGAGATGGAATAAATTAATGCTTAATTAAATTAACAACAATTCTATGAAGCAGCATCCAGATTGATATAAACCTTACCTATTGTTGATAGAGATAAGTTGTTGAAAGGATTATCAAACAAAAAGAAAACTAATCAAGAAGAGTATTCATTTTAAGTAATTATATTTATTTAATAATTTAATAGCCATAATTGAATTAAAATTCAATGAGAATAGTCAGCACAAGATAAAATCATTCTGCTAGTAATCACAAACATCAATTATAATAAAAAGATGAAATGGCAGAATGTACATTCAAACCTAAATTATATACTCCACTTAAAATATATGAATTTATGCTTAATTAATGAATATTATTATATTTATTTATAAGCATTAAATATATAATGAATTCCAAAATAAAACTAGCTTTTGAAAAGATTGTTGGCACATCAAATATCATAACAAATGATTTGAATCCATTTAATACAGATTGGATGAACAAATATGTTGGATCATCACAAATTGTATTAACACCTTAAACAACTGTTCAAGTTTCATAAATTCTAAAATTTTGCAATGAAAATTTACTTAAAGTTGTACCTTAATCTGGTAATACAGGATTAGTTGGAGGAAGTGTGCCAATTAATGATGAAATAATTATTTCATTGAAAAAAATGAATAAAATTTAAGAATTTGATTTAAATTCTGCCATTTTAACATCAGAATCTGGAGTTATTTTGGACAATCTTAATAATTATTTATTACAATACAAATGTTTGAAATATGATAACTAAATTTAGATTAAATGCCTTGGGATTTAGGAGCAAGAGGATCTTGTTTATTGGGAGGCAACATTTCTACTAATGCAGGTGGTTTGAATGTTGTTAAACATGGATTGCTAAGAAATTACATTCTAGGATTAGAGGTTGTATTGCCAAATGGAAAGATTTTAAATTTATTAAATAAAAATAGAAAGGATAACACTGGAACTGATTTAAAATAATTATTTATTGGATCTGAAGGAACATTAGGCATTATTACAAAGGCGAATGTTTTGTGTATACCAATTCCTAACGAGAAGAAGGTGTTCTTTTTAGAACTCAAATCCTTTTAGGATGTGATTAAGGTGTAAGGCTTAATTAAATAGATTAGGTTTTATAAAAAGTGAAGAGAAATGAATAACTATTAGCTTTTGAGTTTATGGAAGGTAGAATACTGTATAAGAATATGCATAGACATAATGGCAATTAACTTCCATTTTAATTTTAAGAGGATAGGTATTATGTTCTGATTGAGATTTCTGGATAATCTATAAATGTTGATTCATTTAGCATGGATATGATGGAATTCACATAAGAAATCATAATGAATCAAAGTGAAAAGGAAGCTCAATTTTTATGGAAATTGAGAGAAGAAATAGCTGAATCAATGGGGAAAATGGGTTATGTATTGAAATATGATGTAAGCATTCCTCCAGATAAATTTGAATGGTTAGTCAATTAAATCTATCCTAAAAGAGAAGGTCCATTTCATGTATATTATGGACATGTGGGAGATGGAAATGTTCATATTAATATAGTGTTTGAATAACTAGAGGATTTACATAAAGAAGAGGATAAAATAGAATAGAAGTTATTTGGATTAGTGAAATCTGAAGGTGGGAGTATAAGTGCTGAACATGGGATAGGATAACATAAAAGAAAATATATGGAATTATAAAAGGGAAAGGATGTATTGGAATGTATGAATGAAATAAAGAGACTTTTTGATCCTAATGGTATTATGAATCCGAATAAATTATTATGAAAGTAATAGCATATTTAATTTTATAATGAAAAAATATCTCAATTCTTTCAAGCAAATTGTAGGAGTATAGAATATGATAACAGATCCATTCGATCTTAAACCTTTGAATTAAGATTGGTAGAGATTCTATTAAGGTAAATCAGAATTAGCTGTTACTCCTACTTCAACAAAGATGGTGAGTGAAGTCTTATAATTTTGCAATTAAAATAATATTAAAGTAGTACCATAAGGAGGCAATACAAGTTTTGTAGGAGGTGCAACTCCAGTATAGGATGAATTGATTTTGAGTCTAAGAAAGATGAATAACATATTGGAATTTGATACCACAACATCTATAGTAACAGCTGAGTCTGGAGTCATATTGTAAACTATGAATGACTATTTGCAAGCATATAGATGTATAAAATTAAATTGATTTAGATTAAATGCCTTGGGATTTGGGAGCAAGAGGATCATGTTAATTAGGTGGAAATATTGCTACAAATGCAGGAGGATTAAATGTTGTTAAGAATGGACCTTTGAGAAATTATATTTTAGGATTAGAGGTTGTTTTACCAAGTGGAAAGATCTTAAATTTATTAAATAAAAATAGAAAAGATAACACTGGAACTGATTTAAAATAATTATTTATTGGATCTGAAGGAACATTAGGCATTATTACTTAAGCTAATGTTTTGTGTACTCCAATTCCTGAATAGAGACAAGTATTCTTTTTGGAATTGAAGGATTTTGATGAGGTTATATATTTGTTGAGATCTGCAAAATAATTTGAATAATTGGGAGCATTTGAATTCATGGAGGGGAGAATCTTGTAAAGATGTTTGCCTTTTAATCCATAATTAAAGGCTCCATTTGAATTTAAAGATGATAAATATTATGTTTTGATTGAGATTTGTGGTTAGTAGATAGAATTGGAGTATTATTTTGAGCGTTTATTGAAACACACAGAATAGATAGTTTTTAATTAAAATGAATCTGAATTACAGGCTATGTGGAGATGGAGAGAGAGTGTGCCAGAAAATTTACATAAGATGGGACATGTATTGACTTATGATCTTAGGTAAATGAATATTATAATATTGTTAGTATACCTCCTGATAAATTTGAATGGTTTGCAGAGTAAGTGTATTATGGAAGGAAGGGGCCTTATAATGCATTTTATGGACATTTAGGAGATGGAAACATACATTACAATATTATATTTGAAAGTGTGGATGAGATGCATAAGGAACAACACAGAGTAGAAGAGAAGATTATTAAATTAACAAAGGATTTGAATGGATCTATAAGTGCTGAACATGGGATAGGGTAATTGAAGCGACATTATATGGAAGTTTAGAAGGGAAAGGAAACTTTTGGATATATGTAGGAATTAAAGAGACTATTTGATCCTAATAACATTCTAAATCCTGAAAAGTTATTGTGATAAAATATATAATAATATTCAGTATTCAGTATTGATTCTCCTAACATTCAAATGCTTTATCACTATGGATGGAGGTTTTGGAACATGAATGGTTTTGCGTGGTTTATGGAGATCACGGATATAACGATCATAGACATCATCTTTATATACATCATCGGCCATTCCGAAAAAGGCTGTTATAGTTACATTTGCAGACATCGTTAATTTTATTAATGAAACACAAAATACCAACTTTGGATCTACTCAAAACAACAAGACCAACTAGTAGAAATGATTCAAGATAATAATCTCATGTGTCTTTTAGAATTACATTACAGACTCCTAAAACTACTGTACGCTATAATAATCCATAAACTTCAAGAATAATAGAGTAATCTATACTTAAAAATGATATTTCTTAACTCAAATCTAAACATCGTAAAGCCAAGACTGAGACTGATCCTCTTGTATTTTGGGATCAGGTTCAAAACTTTGGACACTTGAGAACCATAGAACCACCTAAATTTAATCAGGAGAAGCAAACTTAATTGTACCAAAAACTTAAAAAAATGAAAATTGAAAAAGAAGAAAAAATTAGAAAAGAATAGGAAGAAACAGAAAGAATAAAGATTTTAGAATTAGAAAGAAAACATAAGGAGTAATAGGCATTAGAATAAGAAAAAAAAAGAATGGTGGATTCTTAAAGATATTAAGAGTATTTGGCTGAAAGATACAAAATTGATAGAAGATTCTCAATTTTCACTTTAGTAAATGCCTTAATGTTAAGAAAATTGCATTCTAAACCAACTTCTTTTAGATTAGCCAAATTGATTGCTAATCAATATCTTAATCTCTTAAATTACAAAGCCATCTTACACAAAATTACAATGTAGTAATCCTAACCATTATAAATCTCTTAAATTTTATAAGGAAATGCAGAATAATTGGCATAATTAAAGAATGTATAACATCGATTGAATGAAGGTTTAATATTAAGAAGAAAACAAACTAGAGTATTCTTGAATAAATAAAAAACAATCTATGAATAAAGTCTAATTCCACCTTAATTTTCAGAACCTGTACTTAAACGTATTCGTTTTCTATAAGCTTGTCTAAGATTGAAAGTGTTTAAATTAAATAAAAAAAATGTTGAACCAAAACAAAAAGTAAAAAGTAATAGAGTACATCCAAATAGAGTCAAAGCACTTAAAAAAAGATTGGATGATATTGATTTTATAAAAGCCAATTCTCCTTCTTTCAATAGTCCATTGTCATCACCTGGATAAACTGTTGCTAATCCATTAGGTTTATTTTGTACACTCTATAAGGTTACTGATACTCTGAAAAATTATGATAGAATTAAAACTCAAAAAATGATACAAAAAACTAATGATTATTTAGTTAAGAGAGTATAATCTTTATATTATCCTGTTATAAGATATGTCTCTATCTTCTACAAAAATGTTGTTGTTTGGTCAATTTAATATTCTGATATTACTTTAGATCGAACATGTATAGTATTATTTTTTAAAGGTGAAGGCAGATCTTAATATTTTTATCGTTTAGATATTCCAATAGGAGCAATATAAAAAGAAGATATTGGAGAATAGAATTGTATTACAGTATGGCCAACAGTTCGTGATTATCTTATGAATTATTTAGAATTGAAAGGATAATTGGCTCTATTAATATAAACTAAATATGGATGTGCAAAGAATTATAAATTGAATTTTATTTAAGGTTTATCGATGCGTTCTAGAAAGAATATAACAGAAGATGATATTAATGCTATAGTGGAAACTAAAGAAATTCTAAATTATCTATAAACATCATAAATAGTTAGAATAAGAAAGATATTTGGATCAGTTTATGAATTATTACCTTAATTTTAAGATTGTAATCTTTTGTCTGATACAACATAATATATTTTGAATTTACCTCTTGTTCATGATACAATTTTACAATTAAGAATACTAGAACAATAGATCTTAGAATATAGACGTAACATTTATAAAAAACCATAGGATTTATCTACAAGATATAAGGATTTCATTGAAAGTAATAAAAGTATACTCAATTAAATTTTGGCATTCCGTTTTGTACATAACAATAGTATGTTCTTTTAAGATTAAATGCTTGAAGATATTTATGATTTATCTCATAAATCTATATATATACAATGTACAACAATCAATATATAAGATATATTGAATCATTATGATTTTTAAATATGTAATTAAATCAGTAAATATTGTTTAATAAGTTTACATTTAACATTAAAAAGTTAATTTCATTTTGATGATTTATTATTTAATGCATAAAAACATTCAGTTAGAACAGGATTTTAAATTATATCTAATTTTTTTGATGTAGATTATTCACATTTTGATTGGAAATTTAAATAAGAATATTTTAAAGTAAGAATTGAAGTAACAGTTTTTGAAAGAGATAAATCATTAAAATGGAGTGAAAAACAATTATTTTAAGATATCAAATAATCAAGAAATGAACGTGCTTTTAAACCATTGAAAATGAATTTGGATGATTTCTGTAAATTAGGATAAGCTTTATAAGAAACTACATTTAATAATGGAGACATACAATAATGTAATTTTGATTAAATTCTTAAAAATATTATATCTGAATAATGTTCATATTCATAAGTAGCTGATATTGTATTGAAAAATGCATTTACTTTAGATATAAAAAATAGAAAAATTATTATCTAACCTAAATATCTTCATATTTTATCAAAAACTCATAATTTTATTTAAAAGATGGATCATTAAAGTCTTTACAATAAAATAGATTGTGTATTTAAATATAGTGTATATCCAAATGAATAAAATGATATAAGAAGAGGTTATGAAAATAGAGAGAAAGAGAATCAAATAGCATAATTATTACCTTTTAATAAATTATTTTAAGATATAAATCAAATTGATATGAGAATAACAGTTGAAGCTCGAAAAATTGAATAAGTTACTGATTATGCCTTTGATTTTTAAGATTAATGGAGTGATTTACATAAATAAACTATGACATACAATAAATATTAAAATTTTGAAATGTTTTAAAGAAAGTTTTTATTTATTGATTAAAATAACTACATGAAGATAATTTATATAAAATAACATCAATAACCTATCATATTGTATTTATATGATTAACATTTAATACATTAAATTTCTAATTGTTAAAGAATGAATAAATATTAAAAATGTCAAATCTTAACAGGAATCATTCGTGTATTATATTCCCCTACTTCATTTTTGTATTTGAAAGATCATCAATTTTACAATTATTTAAAGGTCTAATTACCAAATTATCATCAAATAAAAGTTTTATTAGTTAGTAATTCAAAAAAATTATTATAATATTTAGATAGATTAGATTATATTTATATTTTAAAGTTATGGAATAATTAATAATGTTATGTACATGTGAAAGTATATTATTTATAAGATCATAAATAATAAAAAGGTTCAGAGAAAATATATGTTTATGATGATGAACATTTATTTGTGAGTGTAGAATTATATGAATTTAATTCAAAATTGAAGAAATATATTTTATTATTTAATAAGTATGATTTAGAACTTTAATTTGATGTTGAAAAATATTTTGATTCAAACATCATATTTAATTGGTGTAAGGCTATTATATCTAATACTAAATTTGATAAGAGATTCTTATATAGAGTACCTTAGATTATGAAATACAATTAAAATTAGTCCCCTGTTAATTTAAATAAATATATGCTTAATTCATTTTTTAATAGATAATAATCTATTAATGTAAATTATAATGAAAAGGTAACTAGATGTACATTTAATGAATTTCCTAAAAATAACTTTGATCAAAATATTACTGATAAGAATTATTTAAATACTGTTCATAGAATTTTTAGAGTAATTGGACATTATATTTAAAAGTTTTATATAATTAAATAAAAAAATAAAATAAAAATAATTAATGAAATGTAATTTAAAGAATTAAAGAATATCAAATTAATTAAATAAGAATTTGTAATTATTTCTATTCTTGCTCATACTTATTTAGACATGTTTTAAATACTTTATTACTTTCCAAAAAGTAAAAGAAAATTGATGACATATATTAACATATTACATTTTTAAGAAATGGATTTTAAAGATCATTTGATATTCAATTTGATTGATAATTCTTAATTTCTAGATTACAATGATTTATCTAATAAAGAGAAAGGTAATCATATAAATTAAAAAAAACATCCTTAATTAGATATGAATTTAATTTAGAAAATCAAATTAATAAAGAAATCTGAATAATCCCCTTTTGATTTATAATCAGCAAGATAAAAGAAAAAATTACATTCTAGAATTGGATTTGCTTAGATAAGTAATGAAATTTTAATGAAAAATAAAGTAATTAAGTAAGCTATTAATCAAAATAATTAAATTTCAGATAATGTTATGAAATTTTTAGGATTTACAAGAAAATTACATAATAATGAAGATAATCATGATAAATTGATTGAAATATAGATATGGAATAGATTAATAAATGAAGTATTTCTATTAAATTTAGAACATGATAAGAATTTTAATAGTTTCAATACATTAATGGATAGATTAATAGAAACATTTGAAGATATTTCGGATTAAAAAATAAAAATTATAGGTAAAGAACATTTAATGAAAAGATAATCAATGGAAAATTCAAGATATAATTATAAAGTGTAAACAGAATTAACTGAGAAATTTGAAAAATTGATTATTAATAATCATGTTAGAGTTACTCAATAATTCAAATTTTCTAAAAGTAGATATATTTTGAATACTAATTTCTATGATAGTTAGATTATGGAATTTATATGTAGTGCATAATTTCGAATTGAAAGATTAGGTTCAGCTTATGTTGAATGTTTCTTAGAACCTTTGAATAATAAAAGAACAGATATCTTAAAACCTTTGAATCCTATGCCATATTCATCATCTTCTAATTACAATATCTATTTTAGATATTATTGTTTAACCAACTATTTCTTTAAGGATATAAGAGTCAATCTTAGAGAATTATTGAATTTATTTATAGCAGATGGTTTTTTTAAATCTTAAACCAATTATATGAATAGTAAATTATCAATTTCAGATATTATTAATATGTGTCATTATTTAACTTACAAAATTAAAACATAAAACTATTTAAATTTATCATAATTGGCTTTGCAACATTAAGAAACAGCTAATACTCTAAGAAAATATATAATTACAGAAAGTGTTGATCAATTCTAAATTGATAAGAAGAAAGATGGAGAAGGATACATTTATAGTGAAGTAATAAAAAAGAAGAATAAACATTTAGTTTTATTATAATTATAATTATTTCATACACAACATAAAGTGATAGTAAATATATTCGAAAATAAGACAGATTATTTTTAATAAAAAGAATTAACATTCACTTATATTTAATCTGTAGTACCTAATTTTTAATTCCTTATCAAGACACGTAATTATTTTAAGGCTTTATAAAGATTAGTTGAAGTACTTAAATAAAAATAATGATGATACTAAATTTATATAAATAATTTTAATTAATAATAATAATAATAATAATAATAATAATAATTAATGAGTTCAATCTAATCAGGATAATTATTCGTTAGCTAAGCATTTAAAAATTGCTTCAATTAGCTTGTTCCAGATATGAAAAAATTCAATGGTCAATATACAGAATAAGATCAAGATGCCATGACTAATTGCTTGGTCAGATATATTGACAGCTTTAGAACAACTTAGAAGGTGTTCTATTAGACACATGAGCAGGAATGAGGCAAATACATATAATAATCATTAAAACAACATTTCATTATATTATGCATAATATCAATAAAATATATCTCTTCTAACATTCATATTTAATATCAAATGTAATACTGTTTATAGTATCATATACTTATAAAATTGTATTATTAAGGATGTAAAATGAAGAAATTTAATTCAATATTTAATCTATTTTATTTACTATGAATGAGACTGATTTATTAAGATGTAAAAGAGAGCAATTTCACACTGAAATTAGAAGAAATCAACTTGAAAAGATCTTCAATTTGAAAAGAAAAATAACAAATTCTGATTCTTAAATTTCTGATTATTATGCTTAGTAAATGCAATATATGGGAAAAATTAAATTACTAGATCTACTAATATTGATTAATGAAAAAGTAAATAAACCTATAGTTGAAATGGTTTAAAATGAATTAGGTTTCTAATTGTGTAAATTACTTAATTTAAATGAACTCTATACTAATTGGGATTTATTCAAAAATATATTGATTTATCTAAATAATTTAGTATTATTACCAGATGAACATTTGCATAACTATCCTAAATTTAATGAGATGCTTATCTCATTTTCTTAGCTTTTCATTTTATTGGAGGCTGAAATATTTCGTTAAGGTATATGCATAAAAGGAAATGATCAGAATTGTCCATTAGAAAAAGGACATGATGAAATATCTAGATTATCTTATTCATTTATTAAAATTGATTAGATTTTGATGTATTCTTCAACAACATTTTAGTCAAGAGGAGAATTATTAAGAAGTAAGATGTTTACACATAGTATTTGCCATGCTTTTCATGTATAGATAAATTCTATTTAATTTAGAATTAAATGGATAATAGTATTCTTGAATTACATTTACAATTGATAGCATCTTTATTGTAAGATTTGTACAAATAGGATAATGATTGCAGAAAACATGCAGAAGTATTCATTAAACCAGTATGTACAGCATTATCAACTAAAAATTTGGATAAATTAAATTATTTATTATAAATATTACTCAATTTAACATTTGTTGGAATGCATAATGGTTATGTATTAAATATTTTATTAGACATTAGATTATATAAATATTTAAATTTAATGGTGCTTTAGAATTAATGTAAATATTAAATGAAGGATTAAATGATTAATTGACATTAAGAATTTTGGCAGAAATAGCATCTTAAAGTCCAGCTCATATTGAAATCTTGATAAAAAATGGATTGTTGTAATAATTACAATAAAAATTATGTTCAAATAAGTATTTATTATTTAAGATTATTATAGTAAATTAGTTTAAAATTAAGCATTATGGGTATTAGAATTCTGTATTTGTGGAGGAAAATAATTTTATGATATAATATTTCAATAAACTGATATAACTAGTTATGTAATCTAATTATTGAATTCATAAGATGAATAAATACATATTTAAGCTTGTTTTACTTTATGTGCATATTTATAGAAAGGTAATTATTAATAAACTCAATAATTATGTTAATCTAAAATACATATACAAGTATTTTAATTTTTGTAATTGCAAAATGTAGAGTTAAAATAGGCTATTCTTGAATCGATTATGGAAATACTAAACAAAGAAACTTGGTATAGTAGTCAATATGTATTGATATCATAGTCAGAAAGAGAAAATTTACGTTATATTTTAGAGAAAATTGATGAAGACTAATCTATTTTTTCAATGATAAATAATGTATTATCATATTTATGAAATTTATGTATTAATTATTATAAAATGATTAAAAATTACTAAATAAGTTTAATAAATTATGAAGACATCAAATATGATACTAATGATGAATAATTCTTCAATTTTTAATTTGAAGCAACATAGAAAGGATAATTACAAAATCAAAATATAAATGACTTATGGTTTAAAATATCTCATCTTGTACATTACAAAGTAATTTCAAATTATCCAACAATGAGAAGATGTTTATCTATTGGTAATAAGACTATAATTGAATAAAAGATATAAAACTAGTATAAATACTTCTTAAAATATGTTGTGGAAAAGAAAACATGTTCAAATTATATTTAAAGTACTACTAAAAAATGAACTAATCTTATTATTAATTATTATTATAAACTTTTTTTTTAGTAATTGTTTTAATTATGTAATTATATTAAAAAGATTCTATAAATTCTATGAATATAAAAAATCAATTATTTTATATATCTACAATTTGATTTTAATATAATATTTATATAGTCAAATAATGTGATCTGGTTTAAATACTCCTGAATTGTATAATAAAACAGTTTCCTTACTAATTGAAGGTTACCATGATTTACTCCATTAATAAAGTAATTACTATAATTTTTACTTTTATTCAATTCTTAAACATTCTTATTTGGATGATAAATTGCCCAACATTTGTAATGCAAGAACCTTCCAAAATTCTGATTTCATTAACAATTTAATCTTTTGATGTAATTAAAAGGCCACCTTCTAACTCAATTTATTTACACAAGGTCCAGTGATAGTCATTAATCTTAACAAATATAAATCATCTTCTGATATTAATATTTCTTCATATGCTTTATTTATATCTCCTGCATCTAAATATTCTAATGCCTTATTCCATTCAGTCACCTATACTACAGTTGGTTATTGAGGTTTTGATTCTCTTTATGCATTTGTTGGAGGATCTTTTATTAAATTTTGAAAGTTCCTTCTCATTTTTTATTTATTTTATTGTTAATTGTATGAGTTTATTAAACTTCAATCCTGCAGTGAGGAGTGAAATAACTACGTATGTAATCTATAGTGTAAGGTAGTCCTCGGTCAAAAAAAGTATTGGCTACTCTGGGTTTGGTTGTTTAAGATCTCTATTATCCTACAAGAGAAGAGATCTTATAATAGGGAGTCTAATTTGAAGATGTAGACTATTATGTTGAAGCCAAATTATAGCATATGCGTGATAGAGTTGATAGATTTTTAGATCTAGTCAAATAAGAATACAATAATAATTCAGAAGATCATGCACGAAATGTAACTTATCATCTATCTTCTAGTCTTAATCTAGTCAATTGTAATTGAGTCAATCTTTTATGTAAAAGTAAGAACAAATGCTTAGAACATTGTAAAACAAATAGAAGATTGAAATAGAAAGAGAAATATAAACTGAAATGAAGATTGAAGAAATGAAAAGGAAGAATTAAATTAAGGAATAGAGAATAGAAGAGTTAAAGAAAATGAGAGAAGAAGAGTTTCATTAAAGAATGTAAGAGAAAGAAGAAAAACTTAAATTGAGAGAATAAAAACTTAAATAGGCTAAATTATAAGCAGATATACATAATGAAACGATTATGCGTAAGTTCTAAGAGGAGGAAATCAAGATTCAATAAAAATAAGCTAAATATGCTTTGATGAAACAAATGGAAAAGGAGGAAAGGGAAAGAGAGATTTAAGAAAAAATGAATATGAGAGCTTAAAGAATGGCAGAATAAGAATTACAAATTTAATAGGAAAATTAGATTAGAAAATAAGAATATAACAAAAAATTAGAAAATATGGAATAAATGTTATTAGAGAAATAGTAATATATAAGATAATAAAATTAATTAAAAGAAGAAAGAGCTAGAGAAAAATATTAAAATGCTACTGCTTAAAAATAATTAGAGACTTATTAAATGGAATAAAGAATTCATTCAAAAGAGAAGGATATTTAAATGAGAAATACTATGCAAGAATTTAATAGATAATAATTATTATAGTAGAAAAGAAATTAAGAATAATAAAAACATTACATGATGGAATAGAAGAAATTAATTATAAGTTAAGAATAACATAGAAGAAATCAAGAATACTTTAGTTAAGAGAAAGAAAGAGAATTGAAGAAATCCAGATTGGAAGAATAAAAAAAAATAAAGAGAGATGAGAGTAGTTTAATATTATAATCTCATATGGAAGAAGTTTAAATGGTATATTAATTTATTCTAAAATATTAATTAGAAATAAAGATATCTAGATAAATAAACTGAATTGGAGAATCAAAGAATTATAGCTTTAAAATAATAATAATTTTTAAATGCTGAAGAATTAAGATAGAAAAATATTTTAAATATGAAAAGAAAATATGTATAAGAATTATTGAAATTGGAAGATGCAGCTTAAAATTATTAAATTTAAAAAAGAAAAGAATAATATAAAAATGCAGTTCTGTTAGATGTATTATGTTATTTAAATTTTAGAGATTTGAAGAAACAGATAGAAGATTAAAATAATAATAAAATGAATATTAAAAATTATAAGAAACTAAAAAGTAAATGGAAATTAATATTTAAAATGAAAAAATCAGAATTTTAGCAGTATTAAATATTAAATTTATTTAGAGGAATTTGATAAAAAAAAATTATAATTAGCTGAAGAAAGAAGTAGTCAATAGATTAGTTAAATTATTAAACCTAATCCAACTGATAGATTACCAACAAATAAACCTATTAAAACTAAAAGTGCTACCAGTTTTCATTTACCTCCTGCTAAAGAATAAAAAGAACCAAAATTACCTTCTGAAAATAGATCCACTAATAACAAAAGCAAAAGAACTATAGATGAAAAATCTATGTCCACTACATCATAAAAGAAAAGACATTACTTTATATCTGAAGAAACCATGAAAGCAGTCTAATTATATGCAAATGGAGAAATATTGAAATAATTTTAGATTGAAATACGTCCAAATAAAAAGAAAAGATGAATAGATTTTGAAACGAAATATATATCTATATATCAAAATAGAATCACTATATTTCTATGTTTATTTAATTATTATCATATTTTTATTTAATATAATTCAAATACAACAATAATTTGATTCTCTTTTTTTTTGCATTAATAAAAAATAAGAAATTTAATTGTTGTAATTATATTAATATTAATTAATAATTATTCCATAAAATTATTCATTTACATGGATTCTTGTCAAAAAGTTCACCATTAAAATAACAAAATTATTGGGATTTGCCAATTATGTAAGTAGAGTTATTTGAGTTGTAATCTTTGTTTTGCTGAAATCCATTACAAGCATAATGAAGATTTTTTAATTATTGACAATATTCTCTTAATAGTTGAATAAATATTGCTAAAAATTGAAATGGCAAAATAATATATGGCATTCAAAAACTTAATAACTAATTAACAATTTAATTCATTTCTTCAAACAAAATACACTTCACTTTAAATTGTCAAATCCCATCTTATAAATTAAAATTTACAAAAACTATTAAACTTTGAATTTCTTACAACAATAAATTAAGATTTCATTTTATAGGATATCTTAACAGAATTAATTTTATAGTCTTAGTTCTTTAATAATGAGTAGATAAATAATATAAAATAGATTTTTGATAGTCTATTCCAAGAAGTTTAAGAAGAACATTTAATAATACTCATGTTTGATAAAAGTATGTTTTACATTCATTTATAAGGCTGCTTATTATATTCAATTCAAAAATATGAAGAAGCATTTTAAGTTTCTAACACCTTATTAAAATTAACATAAAAAAAATATTTTATAACCAAAAATATTTAAGATTTTAGTCAGGGAATTATATTGAAATCTACGAATACTAAATGGAATATAGAGTGTTTATTTGGAAGAAATCTATATATAATTAAAGAATACAAAAAGAGTCTTGATTTCTTTAAGAAATTAAGTGATAACAAAAAGGATTAATAAATTCTCAAAGAATGTTATATATATATCAGTCTTAACTTAATCTAAATGAATAAATATGAAGAAGCTTTAAATTATCTTAGTATTTATAATTAAATAGACCCAATGAATTTAATAATAAAATTTTTTGAAGGTAATCTTGTAATTTAACTGTTTAGGATTTGCTTTAGAAAGATTCGGGAATTTAGATTATGCTCTAGAAAAATATAAATTAATTTCTTAAACAACAAATGAATCCTTTTATAATCTACTCTATGGTAATTAAGTTGAAAATATATAGGAAAAATATTACTTAATTGCAATAAGTTTAAATAAGCTAATGAACTATTTGAGAAAATCCTTTAGCATAGGAATTTTACTGAGATTGTCTAAATTTACAAATGTATAAATTTACATTAATAAAGGTTTGACTTTATTGAATGAAAGTTAAATGGAATTAGCTCTGAAATAATCAGAAATGTTGATTGATACTAATAAAAATAGTGTTTATGGATATCTATTGAAAGGTAATTAATAAATTGATTTGAATAATAATAGGAATTATTTTACATATGTAAGATAAAACATAAGAAGTTAATATCATAAGCGATTAGATAAATTAATATTTCACTAATAATATTTGGAATTATTTTTTTTAAAGTTATAGTTCTTATGTTTATAATAGGTTATATTTTAACTTTAGACAATAAATATGAACAAGCATAGATATATTTAGATAATATATAGGGTGTGAACCATGATCTTCTATTTTTAAAAGCTTTATTCTTACTTAGGCTTAATAAAATACAAGACGCTTTTGATATTATTTAGTAATTGAATAAGGAAGATTATTATTGTGCTCTCTTAAAAGAAGCATTCTTTATTATAAAAGAGAATGATTAGACAAATATTGGGATTTAGTAATTTAAAAGATTATTTGAAATTAACCCAAAGGATTATTTGGCTATGCATTATTAAGGTTATCTTTTAATTTTAATTTAGGATTCTGTTTTTATATTGAATTAAAATATGATTAAGCAATTTAATGTTTTAATGAAGCCATAAAGATAAATCCAAAGCTATTTGAATCATATTTTTTGAAAGGTAGAATATGAAGATTATAAAAAGGTGAATCCTTATTTAAAAAGTTAGAGTTTTAAGATGCATTGGATTGTTATATAAATGCAAGTAGGTGTGAAGAATTTGATAATGAAAAAGTAAATTTTCATAAAGGAAATTTATATTTATTTTTACTAAAATTTGATAGAGCGATAATAGCCTATCAAGATGCTAAGTCAATAGATTTAGCTTCTATTATGAAGGCTATAATAGATTGGTATAAAAAAAAGAATTAAGAAGCATTAGTTGAGGCTGAAAGAAAAAAGGATAAATATAAGGAACTCTTTTTTATGCTAAGTAAATGATTTAGATAAAATTTAGGTAGACTTTATAATGAATTCAATAATAAATAATTTACTTAATATCATTTAGAACAATTTAAGAAAATGAATTAGGAAGACATTAATAATTTTCATAAGGGAAATTACTAAAATGGTAAAGTTTTTATTAAATTTATGGAAAGGAATTTTTTAAGTTTTGAATAATTACCTGATAGTATTAACTTTAATCATATGATATTTAATAGGAGAATATGAAATATTGAAATATGCTGCATGGTTCTTAGATTTACATACTAAAGAGATTAGTTTATATAAAGTATAATGGAAATTTCCAAAATTCTTTTATTAATCACTAAAAATTATATAAAATAAAATTATTAATGAAGAATAATTAAAATACATTGGCAAATATCCAGTAATTTGATAATTTTTATAAATAAAAAATTAATAAATAACTATCTGTTTTTGAAAAAAAAAGTATAATCATTTTTATCTACTTAAAATAGATGGTTTTATGTCTCTGTTGTAAACTTACTACTTTTAAATTTATTTATCTTCTACACTTTATTAGGAATCGAGATTTTGTTTTTCAGTTGTTGGATTTAAAATTTATTTTGATTTAAGATTAATTGAATGTCCAACATAATCAGTATACATAGTTTAAATCACATCTCCAAAGAATGGATGTTGAAGAGCTTAATATGCTGTAATTCTTTCTTCAGGATCTTTTGCTAACATTGCTTTTAATAGTGACTAATTATTAAAGTTTATCATTTTTACAATGCAATTTTTAGAATAATTATGTTGTTATACTATGGACCAATCAATTTAACAATTTTTATTGTTAGCTAAGACTTAATCAGAAGTTTAACCTTAAAAACAACTGATTCCTTTTGATAATCTATAAGTCTTAGATATATATTAATACAGTTTAAAGAATACTACTCCAAGACTAAAAATATCACAAAGAGATGTCCAAGCCTTTTATTAATCCTTTCTCATATTTACAATTTCAGGAGCCATATAACCTGGAGTTCCACATCTATTATATTGTAATTAATTCTTAATGCTAAGTCCGAAATCAATAATTTTGACACAATTATAATGTTGTTAGGAAATCATTATATTTTATGGTTTAATGTCTCTATGTATTACTTATTCTTAATGTATTACAGCTAATGCCATTAATAAATTTTAAAGAATTATTTTGATGTCTGATTCTTTAAGAATGTTTTAATTTTTCTTAAACTATTCGATTAAAGTAGATAATGCAATTCCATCTAAATATTCAACTATAATTCCATAATGATACTCTTCAACACGATAGACTTCATATATTTTTAGGATGGATTCATTATTGAAGGACTTAAGTATTCCTATTTCATTTTCGACTAATTGCTACTAATATTAATATATTATACCATATTTTCTTTTTTGTTCGTTTATTTACTTGATACATATTTCATTGCGAATACTTTTTTATCATTTATTCTAAATATTTTATATACAGAAGAAAATGATCCTTTCCCAATTAATTCATCAATTTTATAGTGATCATCAAAGGAATGGAACCCAATTAAACAACTAATTTCCTATCGAAATTTTTGTAATTATTCTGAAGTTGCTTCAAAGTACTTCACATTCTTTCTAAAATATTCTCATTTTTCAAAACTTACTTATATTTTATACCAAAGGCACGATTTTAACCATGTTCTTACTTCCAATAAACTATATTTTTCAAATTCAATTCTAATGTATACTTAGGAAAAGGATCATTGATATGCTAAGATTATGATTGATTATTTACATCTCCTATTGTAATCATATTGGGTAAAGCATGAACATAGTAAATTTTATCTTTAAATAAGTGCCGACGTATACATTTGAATGAGTATTTAACAGTCCCATAATTTATGGGTGGTTGTATTTAAGGTCTTTCACCTATTGTTTAGAGCATATATATATTAATAGATTCAATTTCTTATACTAAATAAAATATTTAGAGTAGTTAAAATCATATCTAATAAATGGACATCCTATTAACCAAAATAACTGTTCATCATTAATCTTAATTACTGATTTCACATAGATAAAAATAAATGAATGAGAAAATAAATAACATTAATGTAATCAAATTTAGGAGTTTTCATAAAGAGAGAGAAGATTAACAAAATAAGATAATTAGTTTTTTTTATTATTTAGATTATTATGTAAACTCATAATGATTTGAAGATAGAAATAGATGTTTCAGTTATTTATCTATGATACTACTATTTTTAGTATTTTAATAAAAGTATATTAAAATTATACATTAACTAATCAAAAAATTGTACACTCTCCACAACAAGCTCTACTTTTTGGTTGTTCTTTAATTTCTCTTCTTTCATAATGTGATTTATTAGAACTTTCTCTTAATACAACAGATGTTACTATGGATTTTTCATCTTCTTCCATAACAGTAGTTTCCATTTGACTGAGTAATTACTATACTTTCTATTCTTAACTATTTATCATTTCATCTATTTCCTATTAAAGTCTTTGTTTTTCCTCTAACATTTATTACATTTGTAGTTCTTCATTTTTTGCAGTTTTTTCTTTTAATAATTATTTCTGTTCTTATTTCTTTTATTTTAAAAGCATCTTCTCATCAATTTCTTATTGTTTTAATTTTTCTTATTTCATTCTTCTTTTCATAAATTGCTAATTTTATTTATTGATTTATTCTTATTCTTTAATCTCAAAATTAATGTCTTACAATAGTAATTGTTTATCCTTAATTAAATTAGTCAATTCATTTAAGATTACTTAATCTTTATTTGTTTGTTTCATATATTAGCAAATCATATCTTCCAATTCATCTATTTTCTAAATTATAATATATAAAGCTACCTAATTCATAGTAAATATTTGTTCATCTTATTTGCATGTTTCTTAATCTATCTCTTCCAATTACGAAAAACATTTATCATTCATCTCTTATATTACATCATCTATATGTTTTTCATCAAAATCTAGAACATGTTGATAAATTTCATTTTTATTGTCATCTTATATTTTAACGACAATATTTTCTGTTATATCATTCTCAGCTTCAATTCTATTTTAAAGTTCCAATACTAGAGAGAGTGCTCCGTACAATTATTCTTAGTAATAAGGTATGGCATCTAAAGACAATTAATCAACAACAGTTTAATCCATTTTTAATAATAAATTTTATATATATATATATAACGAATATTTAGCGGGTAATTTTAATCATAATTTCTATTTAGGTATAAATTCAAAAGGGGGAGGTTTGGCTTATTTAACTTATTGAGATTTTATTAATGGTGTTTTAACATTTGCTAATTATTGTAATACTTCCTAACTAACTTAAAAGCTGAATGGTAAATTTAAAGGTTATTATTATTATTATTATTATTATTATTATTATTATTATTATTATTATTATTATTATTATTATTTTCTTTTATCTTCTTCTTCTTTAATTTTTATATTAAGTAAATCCAATTTAGATGCATATTTCTTTTTTACTAATTCTAATTCTTCATACATCTATTATTCAATTTAATTTTTCAATTTCTTTCTTTCATCCAAATTCATATTTTATATCTGTATTTCTAAACTCAATTCTTTTGTATGTTCTACTTTCTTTTTTTAATGATCACTTATCTATTAATCCATTTTATTCCATTTTAAAAAATCAGGTTCATCCTTTGCTTGTATCATTTAATCTTTAATTACAAGAGTACCATAATCAGCATTAGATATCTCATCTTCTATCTCTTCACAATTTGAAATTATAGTTAATGGAGCCTAATCTTTTATTGATTATAAACTATGATCATTTTTTTTTAATTTTGTTTATCTTGCTTCCTCTATTTTCTTAGAATATTGTTCTACTAAATTTAGTAACTTTTTTAAATGTTATTTCCCCTATTTTATAAAAGTATATTGTAATAATTATTATGCAGTAGGTCTTTCATTTACTTCAACTCTTAAACAAGCCTTAACAAACTAATTAAACTCCTTAGACCATAATTCAGGTTTAGTAAGTCCCATTGGTGGATTATTCTTTATGGCAAACATAGCTCTGACTGGATGAATATGAGAATAAGGTGGAGCCCCTTCTGCTAATTCTATAGCTGTTACTCCTAAAGACCAAATATCAGTCAATTAATTATAACGAGATTTACTAATCACTTCAGGACTCATCCAAAATGGAGTTCCTATAAATGTTCCCTTTATTTTTATATGAATTTTGTACTTTATCTGCACATGAATAAGTTAATTAGGCAGCAACACCAAAATCTGCTAATTTCACTTAACCCTTATGATCAAGTAAAATATTCCCTGCTTTTATATCCCTATGGATTTTCTTGTTTGAATGGAGATACTCTATCCCCAATAATGTTGAATACATAATAGCACTTATCTCTTCCTAACTCAACCCTCTCTCCATAACTTCCATAAGTCCTAAAACAGAACCTGTAGAACAATATTCCATTAATAACCAGAGATTATTTTCTTTATAATAAGAGCCCAAAAAAGACACAATGTTAGGATGTTAACAATCCTTATTAGATAAATCTTACTTTCAAAATTTTGATCTCTTATACTAAATTGTCAACATCATCAACCATTGGAATTATTTTAATTGCCACTATTTATCCATCTTCTTTGTGTCTTCCCTTATATACTGTTGCATATGCTCCTTCACCTATTAATTCAAGTAATTCAAATTCCTCTTCTGGATCATGATTCCAATACATTTTAACTTATAAATTAAGAATAATACTGTTTTTGAATTTAACAAAATCAAATTAATTATATACTCATCTTACTTGGAATGTTTCATCAACTATTTAAAGATCTTAATATGCATAATTGATATATTTAGCTATCTGTATAAATTGACCCTTAATTTTGTATTCACTCTTCCCTTCCAATATTTCAAAATATTATCCATCATTAAAAGAAAGCACAATCTTATAATGCAAAGTAGAATTCTAGATTGCTATAACAATTAACCATAATAATATTACAATCCATCCCTCTCTTAACCATTCTCATATTACTTAAATGTGAAATTTTCTATTCCATAACATTCTTTTGACAACAAATATTCCTATAACACAATATTATCTCATCTCTCTAAGTATATATTTCATTTTACCTCTTTATTGAATATTAGCTTCTCCCTCTTTATAGCTATCAAAAAACTGATCCCTATTCCCATAATAATAAAACTAACAAAGTACTACCACCATGTAGTTCCCTACTTAAACACTTTCCCTTCCAAACCCCAAATCAAATTGTAAAGCAAATATAAAGATAACAAAATTATCAATATCCCTATTCCCCAAATACTAAGCCAAATGATTATTATAATACAATACAGGAACTCTATATAAAATTAATGACTTTTTATCTTTTGAAATGCTTTTCATTATTTTTTCTGCATCTACCTCATTATCAATATAAAATACGATTCAACTATTTCTCAGTCAACTCTATATCTTCATTCTTTCCAGGGATATACTATTAAGATCTCTTAGATCTAGAAATAGCAGATATTGCACCAACTGTTCCAAACTTCATTATTTATAGATAAGATGATAAAATATTAATAAAATGATTTTGAGTTTATAACCAAATTAATTACAATACTGATGTTCTTTATTTTTGGATTATAATATTTATATTTAATAACTATGACTATCTTTAATGAATTATTATGTATTTTTATCTATAATTTTGATAACTTAAAATGGATTTATATAATCAATTTAATATAATAAAATCAATTAGTATTATTTTTTCACAAATGATTATTAAGAATTCTTAATTAAATAGAATTAGGATTGTCTTTCTAATTATTTTAATAATTCAATTTATTACTTATTTATAGTGAAACAAATGTACTATTTTCTTAGAAGCAATATATAGAATGAAAAATTTTAATATATAAAATAAGCAGACTAAGCTAATATATGATAATGCAAATTATTTAACAGACCTAAAATAATGAATTAAATTGATAAAGGCTTATGATTTATTTTGTTTGTATTATTGCCTTAGATGGGTCAAATAATCATAATAAAAATTTGATAAATCTTAACAAAAAAGTTAGTTTGAACAAAAAATTTATGTATTTAATAAATTATTGTAATGATGTTTAAATGATTCATAAAATTTAGAAAATTAAAACTTTTTTTTAATTAAAAAAAATCAAGGTTTCTTTAAGCTATCATCTTAATTGAAATGTTTAATATTTGATATTAACAATTTAATTATACTTATGAATAGTTATAATTATACATGAATTTAAATGCTTGAAATTTATATTAAATTTTGAAAAATTGTAAATGAAATTGAGGTAAAATTTGTGATTAAATAATTTAGAAGAAAAAAAAAGTAATAAGAATCAAATTATGAAAGGAAATCTTAATACTATATACTTTTCGATAGAACTTAAAAGAAAAATAATAAGGTTTAAATAAGGAATTCTAAAAGGTGCTTGATGAAATTAATTAAATGTTTTAAACTAATTAATTAATATGAGAACTTCTATTTATCATTAATATGATGATATATATTTCTAAAGATATTATAAAAAGATTCAGAATCAATCCAACAGTAAGAGGGGACTGTTTGATCTAAGTCTCTTTTGAGTTACATTCTTTCTTAACAATCTATTAACAGAAGGATTTAACACTAATTTGTCAGCAGTATTTCCAAGAGTATCTAAAATAATATTTTAACTTCTTAATTTCTTTTCTTTCCAATACTGCTATTCTTTTATTAAAGGATCTGTTTTAGTTTGAACTCCCAAATTATGTAGATATCGAACGATCTCTACTTCAGTTTAATATTCTTTTTAATCTATATAGTATTCAATAGAGTCATTCAAATCAGTTGTAGACATAGGGCTTATTTATGTTGAATTTGAGCCCAGAAGTGCAAAAACAGAATTTAAATGATTAAAGGTTTGCTTCATGGAATCACTTTGCAGGTATTTTAATTTAATATTTTATTGATATGTTTCAAATATAGTAAATATAAATGCTCTCTCAATTGAATTATTGTGTTTAGAAAAGCTAAGAAAATTTTACAAAGGTTAATAAAATTTCAAATTCTAAGTATGCAATTTCAACTACATTTCATTAATTCTTATGAAAAAATGAAAAAAACTGAATAATTAAGATTAAGTTAAATTTGAATATAGTAGTAATC
Organism: Paramecium pentaurelia; assembly: GCA_905183005.1. Lineage (NCBI taxonomy): Eukaryota > Ciliophora > Oligohymenophorea > Peniculida > Parameciidae > Paramecium > Paramecium pentaurelia. The sequence goes on from CAJJDO010000152.1 coordinate 71,312, forward strand.
ATTTTATTACCAAATTAAGGAAAAACAATAAATTATAAGGCTCATGATCTTAAATTAACAGTTGAGTTATTGAAATATAAAACTGAATAATATAAAAATTATGGTAATTAATTTTTATTATTATTCTTACACATGTTAGAATTGAAAGGAACTAAAATTCAATTAAGAAATTAAGATCGTCATTTGTTTTGATTGATTTGAAATAAAAATAAGAATGGAATTATTAATTTAATTTTACTTTGTTATTATGAATATTAAGATTTATTAATAAATTGGAATTTACTTAATTTAAAATAAAATTATTATGAGATACTGTCTAACAAATTAAATCAAAGGATGAAATAATATAAATAATATAATTTGTTAATTTTTAAATAATCCTATACTCTTAAAATATAAAATAATCATGATATTAACTTTTCTATAATCTCTTATTAAATGTTATAAGCTTAAGGTTTAAAAAATTCTATAGTTTTCATATTTTTATAATTTGATTACAAATACTCATCAATAGTACCAATTTCATCAACTATTCTCATAATTTTCATGATGTTTACTTTAATTTTTTAGCCTAATAGCCATTTAATATGGAAGATTAAAAAATCTCATTTAAACAGTCTGTTTATTCATGTAGATTTATGTATCTTTTAGAAAGATTCAATGTTATTTGTTTTTTAAGTTCTATTTCATTATTTTTATTCATATTGTTTAACCATTCTTTATCTGTCTCTTTGAATGGTTGTAAGGGATTCAATCTATCCTTATATTTTCCATGTGATAAATTCACAACATCTAGATTATGATCTTTTATTAATTCAGAAATATTCCATATTTATCCTGAAAAAGTATAATCTCCAATTTCTGAATTATTTGCTGAAATAATCTTATCCCCACAACTTAATATGATATTTGCACTATTATAAACTTGAGCTCCAGCAAAGCATAAAATAGGGAGTCTAAATTTAAATAAATGAAATACTTTTGTTTTTAAGCAAATTTTTAAAGTAAATATTATATTTACTTGGCTTAGACTACAGATCCTCCTTAACAATCAATTTGAACAGCAAGTACTTTTGGTTAATAAAATGCTATATTTTCTAATTAATTTCTTATTAATTATGTTAATTTTGAAGTGATGGGTCTTTGAATATTGATTCTAATAATCCTGTTTAATAAATTCATGAATAATTAAATTAATTTTAATAATATTCTTATATCTCTATTGAATAATAATAATAATATTCAACAATCTCATATATAATTTAGATAATTAAATAATAATAAATAAAACTAATGGAAATACTTTGTGAAATTCTATAATAATAATTCAAAGAAATCATTATTTTATATATTAAATTTATTTTATTTTAATTTCTATTAATATGATTGAATAGTATGAGCTAGATCAGATAATAGGAATAAGAAATTAATTTGGACCCAATAGATATTAAGTTATTTCTGAATCACTTTTCTTTGAAAGTCATGATTTAAGTAATTCTTTTGATTATTAAGTAGTTGATTAAGCAGCAACTATAATTAGGTAATAGAAAGATCGAGAATAGTAATCAAAATTAGATAAGAATGATCACTTCATTATTTTTGCTATGAATATATTACAACAGAAAGCATTTACATAGTACAAGATATTTAATTCATAATTTATAAAAAAATTTCGAGAAACTAATTCTGAAAATACTTTAATCACCAGTTTAAATAAAATAATAAGAGAAAATATAGATATGACAAATACAAAAAAAAATGATGTTAATTAGAATTAAGGAAATCCTTAATCAGAAAAACACCAAGAACAATAAAAAAAAGAAGTTAAAATATAAGTATTATGATTATAATTTTAGGATGTTATTATAATAGAATTAGAAAATTCAGAAATTAGTGATCTAATCAGAAGGAAAGTTAATCAATTAGATGAAGGTTTTTATATAGCACTATTAGAGAAGAAATCTACAAATAATTTCGAATTTTGGGAAAATTAAGATGCACTAAGACAAGTTTATTAAAATGAAATTTCAAAATTAATTTAAAATATGTCACAAAATTAAACTTTAATATATTTAACTAGAAAAGAATTCTAACTAAATGATGTAAAGACTCATTTTGAATAAAATTATACTATTAAGATAAATTCTAATGAGACTGAAGAACTTTCTTAAGATTTTAATAACAATGTAACTGAAAATTTTATTCCTTTAATAACTTTTAATTAATTATTTAAAGAATAAGTGATTTATCCAATTTTGGAATTATCTAAATTAAATAGATAAGTGAATTTTTAAGAAATTAGTAATCGTATAGGTTGTATTTAAAATTAAACAATTGAAGTATTTCTAAAATTGATTGAAACTTTTGAAAATTGCAAATAAATTATAAGATGGGTTAATGTAAAAGAATTTAATATTCATAGTTAATAGAAAAATATTTATAAGAAAAATCTGTATCTACATCATATGTTCTTTAAAATCAAGAATAATAATAAATTAAAAAAATCCAAGATTATCTAAATTAATGTTATTAATAATATGATAAAAGATTTCAAGATAAATTTTATAATATAATGTAAGAGAATTCGTATGATGAATTCTAAAATAGTCGATAATAAATAGAAAATAATTAAGATAGTAAGGATGCTTTATCTGGTACTTATTTTAGCATTGTATTGTATGAAATTAAAGAAAATGCTTTACTTCTCTATTAAGGATTCAAAATTGGATCAGAAATTTTCAATGTACTAGCAAAACTTGATTTTCCTGAAAAAAACGAGTAATCAAATCAAAAATAAAAAAATTAAACAATCTCTGAATCAACTGAAATTTAATATGTAGATATAGGTTAAATTAGTTTGGTTGAAAAAGAAGAAGGAAGAACAGTCTATACGTATTTATCTTTACTTATATAAGACTTAAATTTTAGTTGAAGGAAGAGAATTATTAACTGATTTTAAATAAAAATCAAAAATATCGAGATCTAATTATGGAGTAAATAATCAAATATTAATAATAGAGCATTAATGAAAAGTGTTGCCATTAAGGTCAAATAGACAATGTTTAATCCTACATCTAGAAAGTTTGCAAGTAAAATTTCATAATAAATTTAAATTTGATAATAATGAGGCTTTAAGCAAATTTAAATTAGTTTTATTATATGCAATTCTAATTAAATTTCTATTTTTCTATTTATAATCCTTAAATTATTCTAAATAATTATTTCACTTTTCTATATTTTCTTTCTTTACTTAATATAATAATTTTAAGTCATTTTTTTAATGGCTACAAAGAATACAAATACAGAGGAACCACAAAATACGAATATATTTATATTACTTATTTATAGAAAAAAGTATGTATTACTCCTGTTGGTATTCTATTACGATTACCCTAAAAAATTGATATTAGTATGATAAACTATAGATTAAAGTTAAGATTGATCATGAAATCCCTAAAAAGTATTTCAAAATAAAAACTCTATAAAATTTATTAATATGGTTATTTTGCAAGAATTAAGTTAATCCATTATGATTAACAATGACTGTAATTATTGTAATAAAATAGAATAAAAAATTAATTAGATGTGGAATAATAATGAATCTAAATTTTGGATTAGATTTAGAATCATCTTTTATTTAAGAAGACAAGATTGTGTATTTTAAGGATTTAGATTTAGGGAAAGGGAACTTTTGGCAATCAGCATTTTATACTAGATATCATGAAGATCAACTATTTCAAACTTAACAAACATAATCAATAAATAAATAGGATATCTTATAATAAAAATAAATCTACAATAAATATCAAAATTTTATTTTAATTAAGGAATAACTCAAAATGAATTTATATCCAATAGATGAAAAAATATATTCTGATTATATGAAATTAGATGGGGAAGTGTAAAAAATAGGAATAATAAATTTTGCAATTGATTGTGAAATGGTGTTGACAGAAAATAGATTAGAACTTGCTAGACTGCCAATTGTAGATTATAATTACAATGTTGTACTTAATATATTAGTCAAACCATAAATTACACTAAGTATTTAAAGAATTATACTATTCTATAGATATAGTGGTATAACTGAGGATATGTTAAGTAATGTTACTGTTACATTGATAGAAGCATAAAAGTTGGTTAAATCTATTTCAGATTAAGATTCTATTTAGGTCATTCTTTAGAGAATGATTAAAATGCTTTATAGATAATAAATCATAAATGTGTGGATACTAGTGTCTTTTATATGACAGAAAGTAACAGAAAATAATCATTAAAAAACTTAGCTTATAAATATTTAAATTTAAGTATTTAAATAGTAAATAAATTTATTAAAATTAATTGGACACACATGATTCAAATAAAGATGCTAAAATTGCATTTTCTTTGGTTAAGTTGAGAATTGAAATTTTGGATAATATTCTTAATACTCTATTTAAATAATAATAAACTAATACTCCTGATGTCTTAATTTAAGAAGTTGGGAGGCATAAATTTAGTTGAATCAAAATAGGAAGTAGAATTTCTATTAAAATATGATATTGGTTTTGAAGATGTAGATTAAATCAATGATGAATAAAGTGATTATCTTAATATATTTAGAAATGAAAAGAATGGCAGAATTACTTTAATAAAGAAATACTAATGCAATCAATCCAAAATTAATATTTGTACAAATATAGAATTACTTTGAAGAATTTGAATCATCCTTTTAGACAATGTATAATTTAGCACCTTCTTAAACAAGTAATTTGTTGAAGTAATTTTTAAGTATTTATATTGTTAATAGGAGGACACTAACAATAATTTCTGTTTATTATATAATGATAATTTTATATTATCTTCATTTATTTTTAAATTATTATAAAAAATTACATATTATAATATATCCGATTTTATTTCTATAATTTATCATGATATCTATGAGTATGTTATTATTTACCTTATTCTTAATTCATATATCCCTTTAGTTTGAAGATATAAATTTGAAATTTAAAATTATTTGAATTTTTTTATTTGGGTACATAAACATATGTCCAGTAATCAATAATAATAATAAATAAAATTAAATAAGTTCGGATGGCAGAAAGAAACATAAGCTAAAATTCAATTGACTCTGATAAGCTAAAATTTGATATAAATGCACGAAACTCCTAAGAAGTGACAAAAGAATATGGATCAATTAGGCCATACAATTATAATTGTAATTAGTTAATATTAATATAAAGGCTAATTAGATTAATATAATGTGAAATTATGTGGAGTAGTATTTGATGCTATAGGGCAACCAGATTTCTTCTTGAAGAATGATAATTTGGAAACCAAAATCGACACTCTAGAATGATTAAAGCACAGATGATTAATAAATATATATTAGTTATATATTATTGATCGAAAAGATGTGTATTTTTATAACTAAATTATTCTCTTTTTTTATTAAACCTCCTTTTCTTTATGAGAATACAAGTTTAAAATATTTCACTTTAAAAATTTTGTAAATACTGAATAAAGACCACACTTAGATTTTATTATCACAAAATAATTATTTTTTTTAACCTATACAGCAAGCCTATAAAATATCTTATAGTATTAATAAGAGGCGATATAATTTTCTTAATAATATTTTTAATCATCTTCATAAATTAATAAACTGATCTTCATTTCATATGATTTATTGAAACCCTAAAATCTATATTAGAAGGTATTCAGTAAGAAAATTTTTTATATGCATTTTTTAAGATTTAAAAACAATAATATAATTTTTTCTTAGAAAATTAGTCAATTTTTTTCAAGCTAAAAATTGTCTTATTAAAAAATTCATAATGTAATTATTATTCATATAAATTGAGATTCACTCTATTTTTTTCAATAAAAAATTGAAATATATATATATAAACATGAGATTTTGATAATATATAATATTAATTTAAATGGCCGAAACAAAAGAGGAAGTTAAGGCTTAACCCAAAGTATATTCTTACGCAGATTTAATCGAATTCGAAAATAAACAAGCTTTTAGTTCAATAGGGAAGATGCCACTATCAACAAAATAAACTCTACCTAGTTTTAGTTTCGGCTCAGCTGAACGTGCAAATTAAGCTAAGCTTTATCACAACAAAGAACTTGCTAGAATAGATTTTGGGGGTAAGAATATTATATATAACCAAATTAAGGTAAGGCTAGTCCTGGGCCTGTTTATAATGTAAGAGGAGGAGATCAATTTTATTACACATAAGATGCAAATACAAAATTTGGAACTGATGCTCGTAATACTTTGAATACAGGAGCCAAATTTGATTATTATTAAAGGAAAGATGTGGATGTAAACTTGAAATTGAATAATGATAGTTTGAACCTTAAGAAGCAGATTTGATTCGAAAACCCAAATATCCAAACGTTAAGATTGGATTGGAATCTAGAGTATGATTCAAATATATTTAGTTCCCTCCTGAAAAAAGATTAAAGGGAACACCTGGACCTTAATATGACCCAGCAATAAAGCCAGAAGTGCCCACTCCTGCTCAATATTCTTTTGGATATAGAAGAGATATACCAGGGGCATCTGCTTTGGCTCCTACTTGTTCAACTCCAGTGATAGTGGGTCCAGGAGCATATTTGTGGAAACCTCCTGCAAATACAAGCAATTTAGAAGATGCTCCTAATTGGACATTACCAAAGGGACCTAAAATAGGAAAGATCTTTGAAGGATGGGATAAGAATTAAACATATGATACAAAATAGTATTCTTAATGAGATAAAAAGGATTGCTGTAGGAGTGCAAGTTAATTCTAAGAAAAAGTCATATCCAGCATTCAGTGTTGGTAAGTCAACAAGAGAAGCGAAAGTTGGACATTTTAAGTAATTAATGGTCAAGGTTCCATCAAAGGTGCATATACCTCATCCGAAAATATGATTATTTAAAGATTGCATATGAAGAATATATATTAAATATATTTTACATTAATAAAAATAATGCAAAAATATTTAGGTGCTATCTACTACGAATTCAGATACTTGATGGGTCGTGCTTTTAAAGAGACTGGGTTGTGTAAGTGAGCATATGTGTAAACTGTATAGATTTTGATCAATATGGGTCTCGTTTGTCCAATGACATTGCTTGGTTAGAGCCATTATCAAGACACAGAAAGATTATGCCATTATTTGGATATTACAAACCAAGAATAAGTGAATCAGCCAGCATTTAAGATAATGCAAGTTTAATTGGGTAAGTAAACCTTGGAGAAAATGTTCAAATTGGATATGGAGCTATCCTCAGAGCAGATGATCAAGCTATCAGAATAGGTTCAAACAGTGTTGTTGGTGATAACACAGCAATACAATGCTCTAGAACTCGACTTCCTACAAATGTATTGGCAAGTGTAACCATTGGTATGTCTTTTAATCTTATCTCTTAGGCCAAAATGTTACAATAGGGGATAGTTGCATTATTAATAATTCAATAATTGATGATAACGTTACTATTGGATCAAGAACACTCATACTTGATGGTGCTCAAATTGAAAGAGGTTCATAGATTGCTGAAGATAGTGTTGTACCTCCAGGAAGATTGATTCCTTCAGGATAATTATGGGCAGGCAATCCAGTATAATTTGTTAGAAATTTGAATGAAAAGTAGATCAATTGAAATCATAATATAATAAATATAATATCAGTATAAATCAAATATGGTCTTCATATAAAATTGAACATGTTTTCTGTATGTTTATATATTTTCAAAATGAGAAAGTAAGTCTAGCAATTAAGATGGTTTACTTTTTTTCATTTTGGTTGCTAATCTTGAGATCAATTATCTATCAATATTATGTTTTTATTTGGCTGCATATATTAATTCACCCACATTAAATTATATTATACTAGTTTCATGACCTTAAAAATTAAATCCATAATCTTCTTCTTTAAATTATTCTAATTGTTTTTATGTCACATCTATGAAACCTAATATTAATTCAGGAATTCCACGAATCATTCCCCTTACCATAAGATAATCCCAACATCGAATGCAATCATCTAACTTAAATACATATATAAAAAGCGATAAAATCATTTTGCTAATCCAAAGTGAATCATTTACATTTTTAAGATTCAGTTTTGGAAACTTTTTACGTATTAAATGATGTATCAATTTGGTAAAAAAGAAATGTAATGGCATATCATGACAAAAATTAAAGCATAGTAAATGTTTTTCATTAGTTAACATTTACATAAAACATTAAAAAGTCTTATGTTCATCACATCCAGATACAATCAAAGTTAAAGCACATACAAAATTCATTCCTTAACAATAACCTACTCCTGGTAATGCATTTGATATGGCACAGAGAATTCTTTTAAGTTATTCTTAACCACAATTCTCATGTTTAAATAAAGCATGATTCACTAACGTTCGGTCTATATCTTTCAGAATATTTTTAACATCAATTGGCATATATTCCAAATACTTTTCGTATGATAAATGCATTTTTCCATTAGTCAAAAGGGCCTTCCAAGTAGCCCATCTATATTCTTTAGGAGGTCCTAATAGTACTAGTTCTTCAAATTCTGGTTTATTGTATAATAGATTGACGGTTGTTTAGATATCATCTGCATAGTTCAAGGTGGCAATTGCTTAAGACCATCTTTAAGCTGAATGTTCATTTCTATAATACGGTGTTGAGGGTCCACATTAGACCATCTTAAAAAAATTATTATTTTCTTTATCCATTAATGTTTAAACACATGAACCTGATTTTAGATCTTCTCTTTTCCATTTTGTATCTGGAGATCCTTAACGAGGTACATTATTTTGTATTTCACCTAAGCAGACATTGTTGTTTCCCATTTACTAGATAAATAAAATTATTGATAAAAAATTAAAAAGTATTAGTTAAATATCAAAAATATTTATTAATTAAAATCTCATTAATTAATAATTAGAATACATATGAATTATTAAAACAATAATACAATAATATCATTTAATCATTTTTGCATCATAACCAGTACCTGGAGCTAAAATTTTGATTTTTGGTACACTAGGTAATGAGCGTAAATAATTCTTCCAATCTAACCTATAATTATTGGTGTAGTAGAATGGTGTAGCAGGTTTCTGATATTAATTAGACTATCTATTTCCACTCACAAATCCAGCAGAGTTGACACGTTATAGAGGTGCTTAGTTAACAGTGTTAATCGATTTAAATGGCTATTTTGTTATTCCAGAAGGAGCGCGTACAACAGCAAGAGCTTACTGTTTTTGCATTAATTATTTATTTAATACAAAAAAGAATACTTGTCAATTATAACAATTTATCATAATTATACATTTAATATTTGAAGACTATCATTAAATTAAGCTTTATTGTATATAATGAATGGGTTTTAGAAACCTCTTAAATAAATTTCAAATTATTTATAATAATAATTAGAGACCATATAAATATATTGTGCAGAGCATATATATATCAACCTCTAATGAAACTATAAAATAAATTTATAAAATGGTTATTTTGGTTGTTGATTTTCAAGATAAATTAAATATTGGTATTTTGAATACCGATATACATCCACTTACTTTAATATTATTTAAGAGAAATTGAATTAATTTAAGATTTTTATTTATTTAAATGAGAATCCTAGACACCTTTTATTCAACATAAGAATAAGTGCCTATAAATAGAAAAGTTAATTAATTAAAATTTTGTTTTTAGCAGATTAAGATAATATATGATTAAATAATAAAGTAGCATATAAATGAAGACGGATGAGAGAATGAAAAAGAGCATGAGAAAGGAAGATATTTAGGAGATATTGAAGAAGGAAACTATACCTTAAGAAGTTACAGAGGAAGAAATTTAATATTTGAAAGAACTTTTCTTAGAGATTGCCAAGGCTATATAGTTATTGAAGGCATAATGAGAGAAGCAAAAATAATTGATTTATTTGGATAAGTATTGTTAGGTAGCATCTAAAATTGGTATAGTATTAATCAATTTCTTGGTTGATTTAATTAAATTTAGAAATAAATAAGTTAAGTAGTTTATGTTTATCTAAGGATACAAAAAAGTAAAATAGAATATTGAAGTTAAATATTAAAAGTGAATTAATTGTTATTTCATCACTTTTTTTTGTATTTATTAAGAAATCTTATTGATCTTAAAATAAATTAAAGACTTTAAAATTTAAATTGAAGCAGATGTTTCTAATCTGAGTATATTCGATTATTGATTTAATTTTCAATCAATCAAGTTAAATAAATATCCATTTTTAACTGTATTAACACCATTTGTGTAGATTGTTTGAAACATTATGATTTTATGATTAATTATCATTAGAAGTATAAAAATTTGTTTTGGTTTATTATGTTAATTATAATACCCATCATATGTATAATTTAAATGAATTGTTGAGTATTTACCAATTTAGAATTTCATTATATTAGTGTAAAATTTGATTTAGAGAAAGCCAAGTAATGTATATGTTTTAGTTTTTATTATTTAATGTTTATTTATGTGTTTGATTATCTTGAATGGATGAAAATTGTGTAATACAATAATGAATAGAGAGATTATTATTATTATTAAAAAAATAATGATTGACAGAAGACATGAGAAAAAGAAGAGTGATGGTAGTAATACGTTAAGAATCAAAAAGAGAGAAAGTGAGGAAGTAGAACCTAACAATCAATTTTAGAATTCAGATCGGTTTAATTCTAATCATTCATAAATTAAGCATTCACTTAATATTTCTGATAAAAGTAGTGTTCTTGGTCTCTAAAATCCTTTATTATCATAGGACAGCATCTCTGATAGAGAAAATAGAAGTAAAAGACATTCTTAGGATGAATTAAAAATCAAATTAGACTATGAATAACCAATTCCTTTAATTCATTTAATTGAACATGAAATAAGATTACGTTGTCGACCAGATTTAATCAAGTAAACAAAATGTCATGGGGATGTGAGTGAACAGGTCATAGTTAATAACAAAATAACTGTAGACATTGACGTTGATCAGGATATTTTACGCAAATATAATAAACATTGTATTCGAGACTACAAAAGTGATCCATACTATATTAAATTAGTAGAACTTCATGGGTATTAAAGAATCAAACATGAATTGCAGGTACTCTTTTAAATTTAAAATATATATAGAATTATAATGATCCTTATACCTTGCTCAATGTGCGTAAGATTATTGTTTATATCTCATTTGTTATTCCTATTATTGCAAAGTCTATAATTAATTCAATAGTATTTTAGTTATTAATGACAGTATTGATTCTTTTTAATATCACTCTATATGTAATTGTGAAAACTTAACATCGTCATGATACCGATTAAATTGAATAAATAATTTCCATACTATTTTTCACTGAAATTGGATTACGTATTATTTCATAAGGACTTTTCTTTTCAAAAAATGCTTATTTTTTTAATTTCTCTAATATATTTGATTTTTCAATTGCATTACTATCAGCAATTAATTTATATAGACCAGATATAGTTATAATAGATTTATCACCACTTCGTATAATAACTTTATTATAATATTTGGGTGATATTTTTGATGGTTTAAGAGTGATGTTGACAGCTTTAAAATAATCAATAAAATATATATTGGAAGCATTGGCAATTGTAGGATTGTTTTCATTATTTTTTGCATTGGCTGGAGTGTTTTTATTTTAAGGATTATTTAATTATAGATGTGTTCCAATTAATGAAGAGATGGGAGATGATTGGATTTAATGTAATGTAGATTAATGTCCTGAAGGAATGGAATGTAAATATGTTGAATAGACAATAAAATTACCAACTTCATTTAATAATATAATATATTCTTATGGTTAGATTTTGAGAACTATTACAATGGATGATTGGAGTTGGGTAATGTTTTTTACAATTAGAATATTTAATCCTTGGGTTTGGATGTATTATTTATTGATAATTTTTGTATGTGGTTTTTTTAGTTTTAATTTGGTAATAGCAGTATTGAAAACTCATTATGCTGAGGCAACTGAATAATTCTTTCATTAATAGGAATAGTAAGAAATTAATAGAAGATTATTAGAAGAGAAATCAAATCAAGATAGAGATGTTACAGATGTTTTTGATGTTGCAATGCTTCGTTAAATTGGATTTCATAAGACATTTAAATAATATTATAAATTATTAAATTAATCAAAGAAAATTAATTAATATAAATTAGAAGATTTTTAATTAAAAAATTTCACTTAACCAAGATTGTTATCAGCCAAATAAAAACTTAATAAAAATATAAATGTAAAATATTATTATGATCGATTTCTTAGAATAATTGTTTTGATAAATTATATGAATATTTAAGAAATTTGACATTCAAAAATATCTTGTTATCCAAATTCAAATGTCTTAGTAAACAATAAAAAGAAATTAATTTAAAAAATTATACTGATAATGAAGATTATCTTAAAATTTTGGAAGATCTTACTAAATTTGAATTCTCCTAATTATCAAAATAAGTTAATCCAAAATAATATCAAAAATATACAAGTTTAGAAGAAGTTTTACCATCTTTTGCGTATTAATTTTATTTATATCAAATAGTAATATATAAAATTCCAAATAAAATATTGATGATAAAGTTATTGATTATGCCAAATATAAATGTTCATAAGAATATTTAGTTCCATAATTCAATAAGAATAATTCATAAACATACAGATTCAACAATATACATAACTTTAAATGTCCCATTAAAAAAAGTTAAAGAGCCAAAATTAATTAAGTATTTAAAGATGCAGAATCTTAAAGATCACATGTTGTTCGTACTAAATGTATTAGAAATGAAAAAAAGACTTATAAAGCATTTAGCAAGTAGATGATAAAATCAAAACATTCTATTCCATTTGCAATTAAAAAGGCAAATATTACATATATATTTGTTTAAGGGTATTATTTGAGTTATGATAAAATTGCATTCAAAATGAAGTAGAAAATTGAGAAGGAGAAAATAAATAGTCTTTCATATGATTTAGAATATAAAAATATAAGAATGAAGGAAATTAAGAATAGGAGAATAGTTGATATTAATTGGTCAGGTAATGATGTCATTGAAACACAATATGCAACCTTTAAATTAAAAAATGTTTTAGTTACATTAAATAAAACAGATTTTATTGTTTGGATAAAAGGATTATATGGTATGTTACAAATATTAAGAAAATATATAAATAGGATAGTATCTAGTAAATTTACTGAAATTGCATTAGATTTACTTATATTCATTAATTTTACTTTCCTATCATTATATGGTATTGCAGATGCCTCTATCATTTCTGAAGTAGAAGATATCATTACTATACTATTATCAATAGAAACATTCCTTCGATATTGTAGCATATCTTTTAAAGAATTATCAAAAAGTAATGAGAGTATTCTTTAAACCTTAATTGTTATTTTAAATTTTATTGAATATACAATGAGTGATTATATGACCAATTTAACTGAATAAAATTTAAGATTAATTAGAGGAACAAAATGTCTATTATTTTATAGATGTTTAAAATATAATGGTATGGCTGTAACTATTGGTCATATAGCATCTAAAACATTTAAATCATATATATATCTTACATTTTTAATGTTTGTTGTGATATTTTTGTATGCTTTAGTAGGTATGGAAGTATATGCAGGAGAGTTTGATTAGAATGATTTATTAGGATAATTACATTCATATGATAATATTCTAAAATCGTTTATGACTGTATTTAATATCATGACAAATGATGATTGGTATGGTGTATTTGTTTTGGGAACTGGGATAAATGAAACATTTGGAACAGTTTATTCATACTCAATGGTAATTATACTTAATTATTTAACATATGGATTAGTATTAGCTATTTTATTGGATGGATTCAGTAAATATTTAGATAGATAGATATTTTCAGAAATAGAAGATTCTGAATAATCTATAATGCAATCTTCAAATAATGAATAATTAGATACAGAAAATACATTATAATAAATAGAAATTAATCCTATAGTATAAAATCAATAATTAGATTAAATAAAAAGTCGTAAAAGTAAATAAAAGACTGCTTTAATTCAACATCTAATAAATTCAATCAGATAAATTAATTAAAAAATATTAGATGCATCTCCTGAATTATATAATGGAATATAATGTGAATAATCTTTGTTTATTTTCAATAAAACTAATCATTTTAGAATGATGTGTATGATGATTGCAAGATCAAAATTTTATAATTTGATAAACGATGTATCTCTATCAGCATCGATAATTATTTTTATTATTTAAACATATAATGATTATGAAGAAAATAAAGAAACATATCCACAAGAAGTTTAATTTTATCTCAACATTATTTTAGCAGTAGAATATATTATAAATGTTATTGCAAAAGGATTATTTATAGATATTGGTTCTCATTTCAATTCAATATGGCAAATTGTGGATGTGTTTTATTTGATATCATTCTTTTTCTAATATGAAAAAGATTATTATGTAAAACCAATCTTTTAAATCCTTCTCTATTTTGGATATTTTAGACCTTTTAATCTTTTAAATAGAATTAAATTTTTGAATGTATTAAGTTCAGCACTTTATCAATCTTTAGTAGATATATTAAATGTATTATTAACTCTCTTTTCAGTATGGATCATATTTGGAGTATATGGTATAATTCTCTATGAAGGATAATTTGGATTTTGTGAAGATAAAATGTAATTTAGATTAAATTATGAAGAATGTATACAATAAAATAAAACATGGGTTAATTTTAAACATAATTTTGATAATATTACAATGGCTATTCCAACATTATTTACAGTCTCCACTTTTGATGGTTGGGGTGAAATGTTATAAATTGCTTAAAATAGTGATAGTAGAAATGTTGGACCTGTACCTTTTAATAGTTATATACATACTTATGTATTTTTTATTACTTTTTGCTTTATTGGATCAATGTTTTTCTTGAGTCTATTTACTGGTGTTTTATTCTCTAATTTAAAAGCAAATCAAAGTAAAATTGAATAAGGAGAATTCAATTAAAATTAGAAAGAATTTATTGAAATATCTGAAATCATTACAAAAGACATTCCTATATTTTCTACACCTCCAGATAATATCATTAGAAGATTAGCATCAATTATTATGAATAATTCTGCAATGTAATCTTTCTTTTTCCTTATCTTATTATTAGATGTTGTTAATAATATCTTATTTCATTCTGGTATGAATATGAAATATCTCGATATTATTAATTATATACATCATGCATTTTCAATTTTCATTACTATCTGGAGTTTACTTCAATATTTGGCATTAGGATTGTTTAGATTCTTTGATAATCATTGGAGATAATTCCTTTTAATTTTGAATCTCATTGCAATTACAGACCTTGCAATAGATCTCAAATATAATTGGGTAGAAACCTACTATTATTCCAGTCCTTTAACAGAATATTATAGACTATATAGATTGTGTTTTGCATTAAGAAGCTTAAGATTGATTCTTATATTTTAAGGTTTAATTAATATTTAGAGACTAATGAGAGTTATGGTTTATGCACTACCATTTTTAGGTAAAATATTCTTTATTCTAATTGATACTATGTTAGTCTTTGCTTTATTTGGATGTTAATTATATGGATAAATAGATTCAGGATAGATTATGGATGATCAAATTAATTTTCATAATATTGCTTAAGCTATGCTTACATTATTTAAATGTGCATCTGGTGATGATTGGAGAACTATAATGACTGATACTATGCATCATAATCCAAATTGTTCAACAGACTCATCTTATTGTGGATCTACTTATAATTAAATTTACTTTTTTCTATTTATGTTATTATCCAATTATGTTTTTTTAAATTTGTTTGTTTTAGGATTGATAGAATAATTTGAGTCATTTTTTTAAGTTCAAAATTCAATTATCCAAACTTATGTAGAAAATGAAGATAGAATTAAAACTATTTGGTGCAAGTATTATTATATAAATCTATTTAAATAGATACTCTCCAGAAACATAAGGTAAAGCTATGCATTACAAATTTCTTTGTAGATTTCTATTAGATCTTGGATCACCTTTGGGAAGAGGAAAAGAAGAAAATCTTTGGGATGCTGCCAAATAAGCATCTGCATTCAAATTAAAATGGTATCATTAATCTCTATATTTTTAAGTGATCATCATGGTTATATTCAATATAATTAATTGATTTATGAATTGTTTAGAACATGCTTTTAAGATGATGTATTTAAAACTGGGAGTAAAGATGCAATAAAATAGATTAAATAATATAATAAAGAAATGCAAATGAAATTAATGAATTATCGAAGGAATCTATTTATTAAGAGAGCTAATATATGCTTAGTTGATCTAAGAACTAATTTTAATATTCTTCATGATTACTTGAATGTTCTCATTGCTTTCAAGGCATGGGAATCTCATTCTATTAGTTTGATAAAGAAAATTAATAAAAGAAATAAAGATTACACTGAAAATACTGAATTAGAAGAATAAAATCCAGAAGAGTAATTTTATTATTTTATTAAAAGACTTTAATATAGTGGGCATTCTTTCTTAAATGAAATGACTGTATTCAGAGGATCAGCTTAGATTAGTGACACAGATAGATTTCATCCTGTAATCACAGATGAAAACCAAACTAAACATCTTTTAACATTTTAAAGTTAAGAAATACTGCAACTTCCAGAAATACCATTATATGATCATTAATTGGAGAGTAGTTCCAAGAATGCTTTGTTTATATATAATCCACAAAAGTGAACTAAGTTTGACAAATATTGATTTTGTAATTAGTTTTAATATCATAATCATTTTATTTAAAGATTTTATATCATTTGTAATATATTATTATGATTATTTACACAATTTTAGTTTATAGATTAAAATTTTAAAAATATTTATTCAATTTTAGCATTGTATATTTGGAATAAAACTAAAAAGGAAATAATACCTATTTTGATTTAATTATAGGTAATTAAGAAATAAAATTACAAATGAGATAAATTTATAATATAAAAATACAATTTATTATTAGATTAAATAAATTAATATATTGGTTTATTTTGCAAAACAAAAAAATTCTATATTAATATTTTTGATTCTTTTAAATAAAAATATAAATAATTAATATCTATAAATATATATTATATTTATAGAATTATTGAATAAGGTAATAGAATAAAATGATCAAAATTTTTTCTAAGAATTTTTAATAATAGAACATAATTCTTATTTTTATTAATTCTATTAATTTTGTTTGGCTAATTACTTCAACATTTATTGTATCATTAAACCTTTCATATTTTTTGATATTGATTCCTATTTTTCACTATGAAGTCTTCTAAAATGTTGTGTTTGAGGTGAACTATGATTGTTATTGCTATGAAAGTTTAGCAAAGGAGATTCTTTTTCGTGTCTTTCAGTCAAACATCCTAATTCTGGTATAGATAACTTATTATAAAGTGCTTTTCCATCTGATTTGTTTTTTTTGTGTTGTTTTTTTTCATTAATATCATTGAATTATTATTGAGAATTACAATTAATTTTTAATTTATCAAATTAATTTAGTACTTTATCTTGATGAGAACTCTATTTTATATGATTAATAGGTTTTGGTTTTTTTGAATTTAAAACTTTTTTAAATAAATTTTTAGCTAATAAACCAAATTATTATTAGGGTTATTAAGTAGAATTAATTTATTTTCCTTTCTTAATTTGATTGATATCTGGTTTAGAATTTTGAAGATTTTATTTTTTATAATTAATGGATGGACTATTTCTATTAGAATAAGAAGTAAATAATATATTAGTACCAGATAAAGGTCGATGAGTAATGGAACCATGTTTAAATTTATTATATTAAGGATCATTATAAGTATCTTCAATAAGTAATTTAGCCAGAGAATTCAATTTGACATTATTATTATTGTTAATTTATGGTTATTATGTTTTCAGATGTGTAGAACTAATAGATACTTTATGTAAGGAAAGAGTAGGTGTATTATTTTGATTTACATCACGTATAATTTTATTGATTTTGATTTGATTCTTAGGCACAATAGTTTTAGATTTGTTTTTAATTAATTCTTAGGGTTTAGTATCTAATTTAGTTAAACTTTCAATTATATCTGTAGATGCTTGTCTGTTAGATTTCTTTGATAAATTATTTAATTAATCTTTAGCAAAAGTGATCTTCTTTTCAATAGAACCAATACTGTATTTTATATCATTCTTTTTATGTAGACTATAACTAGGTTATCCTTTTTGATGTATTTTAGCCTTTTATTTTTAGATTAATTCTATAATTCTATGTTCTTGAGATTATTTGGGATTTGGAGATGTTGTTTATTTTTTATTAAATTTGGTTCCAATATATAATAAGAAATTATCTAAAGTAATCTTTTCTTTTTTAGGTATTGGAGCAATAGAAAATGAAGACATGTCATCAAAGTGTTCTAGATGCTTAAATAACTCATTAATAGTTTATGATGTATCTTTGCGAAAAGGTTTTTCATTCTAAGCAGTTTTATAGTTAACAATTTTTTACTTTTAACCAACTTATTTCTTTCAGAATTTAAGTCTGTTGCACAACTTCATTTTCAGGCTCTTCTTATTCTTGAGGTAGAGATTCTTATGAATTAGCAGGAGATGGTCTATCACCTACTATACCTTTAGGTGGTTTTTAAGGATTTAATTTATTTTCTTCTTCAATGATTTTAGCTATTCGAAAATAATCGTACTTTCGTTTCTTATCATAATATTTATTTAAAACTGTACACACAGGCTCTTAAAATATTCTAGCAATATCTGCATGGAACTAATTCAATTAAATATGATACTTTATAATATTCTGTAAGTAATACAATTTTTTATGGATATTCCTCTAATTTATAAAATCGCTTAAGATATTCATCCTATCATTATGTATTAATTAAGGTACTTCTTCATCTATAGTCAGCCAATCTTTAAAATGTATAACATGTTTTGTTGATGCATCACTTAATATTTCATTTATTTCTCTAATGTAATAATAATTTTAAGAATGCTGATATTTCTTATATAAGTTGAAATTCATAACAGTCATAGGCTTTCTAACTATCATTGGTAAGGTTTGAGATTGCTCTACGAATTTAAAATTCTAACTCATATTGTTAATTAATTTTAATTATATAAATTCTATACGCATACGAATTTACAAATAACTTATCATTGCATTACCAAATCAACTGAGAAGTAAAGATTCTTCCTTCTCTGACATAACTTAGGACTTATGTCATCATTAGTTAATTTGAATTAATCAATTATATTACAAGGTTATAAAAAGTACAATGCTAATCTTCTTAATAATTTTAAGTTTCTCTTTTGTTGTTTCTCTTTGAATAGATTCTTATAATTATCATTAGGGTAATAATTTTTATAATTAAGAGCACTTTCAAATTAAGATTTATCAAAATAATAATCCATATTATTTAATTACAATACATATTATATTAAATCTTGCTCTTTTTTAAAAATGCTACTTTTTAATTCATCCAAAACTTTCAATCTTAATGTTAATGTATTTTGTAATAGTTACTTACTTTTCTTAGGATCTATTTAATGGAATGTAATATATTATGAATATTCATTATTAATAGAAATAATCTTATGAACAGCTTATTTGAATTTATTGATCTTTTAGTATTATTATTTTTCTGGAGTTTTATCTTATTCATTAGAATAATGAGAACTTTATTCTAAAGGTTATATTTCACTTAATGATTATTTTGCTGATTCTACTTCATTTATCAAATATTCAGCTGAATAAAGTTTGACAATTTCAGGATTGTCTTTCAATAATTATTATGATGCTATTTTTAATCCTTCTATTACTTATTCTTGAGTTAAAAAATTCATAATTCTAATTCTACGATTAAATTTAGTCCTTTTTTAATAATTCGGAAAAGTAAATGACTTTAAGATTTTTTCTTTATCAGGAACATAATGAATTTTAGGACAATTAATCATAGAATGATATTTTTTATTGCAAGAAAAACATGTCTAAGGAAGTAATTCCTAATTTTAATCAGTAAATAACATTGAATCCTTAATTTAACAATATTTTTCATAATCTTCTGGATATTCTTATAATAATTTTAAGAAATATTTTTATTCTAAACAAATCAATTTAGAAAAACCAACACTTCTATATTTCTCTGGTTTTTAAGAAGAAGTAATAAAATTATTTAATCCTATTGATTATCCTGATACAAGTGTTCCTAAATTCAATCCATTTGAATGCTAAATCTATAGTTCTCCTGATATTATATAATACAAATTATTCTAAGATGAATCATCTGTATGTAATTCTTATTCTGGCTATAAAGCAATTTCTTTTGCAAATTTAACTAAACTTGCTCTAAATTCTTCTGAAAATCCTATACTAAATAATGAACATTTATTTAATATTTATTTATATGATTCTGTTACTAAAGAGTCTTTTAAATCTGTTGATAATTATGCTATTAATTATTCAACTTCATCATTTTTACTTACTTATTAGTTTTCCCATCTAAATGTTAAATATTCTCTAATTTAAATTTATAAATCCTATGATATCTTCTATTAAGTTAAATAAGTAGATATAATTCTTAATTTCCTTTTCTTTTCAACAGTGTAAACTGATATTTATTAAATGATGGTTCCCAAAGTATTCACACTATATGGTAATTAAATACTGGCTGCTATAATATAAGTAACTGCTAAGACTTTTTCAGCAGATGATTAAGGTGTTACATCTCCATATCCAATTGTAAACATAGTTACAGCAGAATAATAGAATGATTATAAATATTAAATTTACCATTCAGCATCTTCAACTCCACTTTATAATACCCAACTTTTATTATATTTTGTAATACTATAATTTCCAACAAGCATCCAAATACAAGAAAAAAAATGAATTGAATAAAAGAGTACAAATAATAATTTTACTAATTCTAAGATCGATTAGATTTATTTGTTAAAATTTAATGTCTCTTCATAATAATTAACTATTGTGATTATAGGTTTAAAATGCACTAAAAATAAGATTAATATTAAAAAGCTAAAAGTGGATTTTGTTCCATATAGTGCTTCTTCTGATATTGAAATAAAGAAAAACAATATCAATAAAAAGACTGTGAACCATTGCAATCCATATGAATTAAAGAGACTATGTTTTAAAATCATTATTCTATTAGTCACTAATTGTCCATCCTTATAATAAGCAGTATTCAAACTCAATATTAAATCAAATATTATGAACAAAAGAGATATAATAGATATACCTTAAAAATCATAAAAAATAAATGATTTTTATTGCCAACCTAAATCTAAAGGAATTACAAATGTGAAATACAATCGAGTTAAGACTGATATGGCATCCCATAATATTTTAAATTTTGCATATGGATATAAAATAGGTACTCTATCCAATTTTTTTTTAAATGAATTTTTTAGATTATTCAAAAATAACTATTATCTTCCATTTATTTTTGGAATTGTTGATTTTTTTTAGATTTAAGTCTTTTATGAACTTGCCTTATCATTGATCATTTGTAATTATAATTTATTTAATTGCTTAATCTTTTAATTTCCAGATTGCATATTCTTCATAAACTTTTGAACATAAATGTCCCTCTTTTGACTATTGAATTTTTTCTTTTAGCTTCCCTATATTGCCAATGATTGTAAAATATTAGATTAATAGCCTCTACTTGTTACTTTATTTGTATTCATAGGCTAATTCTCCTTAAACTAATTATCATCAAAATACTTTGTCTCTAAATTATCATTTCTTGTTGAATTCATAGAAAAATTAATTATCTTCAAATAACATTAATATAAAATTCAAATAAACTTTGTCCACGTAAAATCATTAACAATCAAAAGTTATAAATACTAAACAAGAAACACAATTTATTATATTTTATAAATACTTCTAAATATAAAAATTACTAATTCTTTTTATAATAAATCTGAGAATTGGTAAATACTATTCTATTATTTATAAATTTAATGTATTTACTTTTACATCTAAGTATGATTATAAGTATAATATAAGTTAGATTGTTTATTTAAATTTATATTATTAAATATATAAAATTGTAAAAAATAGAATATAAAAAGTTTCATTCATTTTGTGAAATCACTCTTTATTTAGTTTATTAGAATATTAAATTATTCATCTATTTCAGTTTTCTTACCTTTATCTAATTTTTAGTAATAAGGTAATAAAGATTTTTAAACTGATTGTAATTGTAAAACTATAGCTGAAAGTTCCTTAGGTAATTTTTTAGAAGATGAATTAAATTGTGTTTTTTTACTACCAGAAGTTCCATTATTTGATAATTTTAGATTCTCTTTAGCTGCTTTTTTAGTACCTGAAAAGGCATCACTCTCTAAATTGAATTTATATCTATTTTTACTTGATAATGCTCCTACATATAATGAACTTGTCTTCTTATGATTAGAATTTTATTAATGTGTTGAAGGTAATTTGGATGTTGATTAATTTATCTCAAATAATTATCTAGGTTTTATCATTATTTCTTCTGGCTTCAATGGACTTACTTCTCTTGTTTCTGGAATCTCCTCTAACAATTATCTATATAAATATGTACCGATCACAAAGCTTTCATTTTTTTATGTAGTAGAATGATAGTGAAATGATTAGGATATGTGAGTTGGAGTAGTTTAGGTAATTGATTTATGTCTTTGCCAAAGATCAATAAGTTATTCCACATTCTAATTTGCTTATTTGAGTTTGACTGTAAAACTAGTTTGTATGAATGGTTTACCTCTATCCACAGAGAGTGCCTTGGAACTTTATCTAGATTGATTTAAATTGAGAACTAAAGGTTAGGGATTCACTTTATAATCTGTTCTTAAATAATGGCTATTGAATATTTGAGGACTTTGAACTTAATGATTGTTCATAACAGCTACAAAATTAAAATTAATTATATGAACATAAAACATAAGATTAAGTTCATTTATTAAACACTCATTCTAAGTCAATTCAATAATGTTAATGAAATGATTAGAAAATGGTTAGGTTTCATATAAATAAGAATAATAAAAATAGAGTACTATAATGTATAATTTTTGTAAGATAGAAAATATGAAAACAACAAATGATAATAATTTAACCATATAATAAAGTTCATAATTATTTCTTTTTATAATTTGGAGTTCCTTATTATGATTTGATTAATTAGTTTGGTGTTTTGTGTCGAACATTTAAACTTTAAATCGAACTTTTTATCTCTTCCATATTTTTAAGATTGAATTATAAAGTACTTCTACCTTTAACAAAAAAATTATTAGTTTATTGTGATATTGGTTTCTTTTTGGTTAATAAATTGTTATTAATTGCAATTTTAGTAGAGAATACTTTCTTGGCTAATTCAAATAATAATTCATTTTATTATGGATTATTTCTAGCAGTAGTTTAACAAGATTTAGTTAATTCAATATTACCTAAAGATGCTTATCTAGATTTTAATTATGGAGGTCTTTTTATTGTTGTTGTTATTTATGTTTATTAATATTGTTATTTTTATGTTTCATTTTTTATTTTTGTATTTGATGATTATCTAGATAATTATGGAGATCTTAGATTACGTTCTGTTAATGGTGGTGATTTAATAAGTTTTGTTTTATTTTCTTTAGGTTTTAATAAATTAGTTTCAAGTTATTTACACTGAAGTTTTTAAGCTTCAATGACAGGATTGATTTATTTTTGTATGAATTTATTATAATTAAGAATTTGAAAGGGTTAAGGTTTTTATGCATTATTTCCAATCATTTTAACAAGATCTTTTAAAATAGTGGAATTACTAGATATATCTGTTTAAGTGGATTCAATTTTTAAATCTTTTAATAAGTTCTTCATTTAACTGACTGATTGATCTTCAGAGGTATCTTTAACTTTACGAGGAGAATCCTATTTTATATTTTTAGGATTTTAACAGAGACCCAATTCTTACTTAATTTTCAAATACTAATATTCTCTATTTCTTTCCATTCTCTTGTTGATTGTTTTTGAACTGAAATTTCTTGGTATATTGATGTGATATTTATAGTATTCAAGTAGGGCTGGCAATCGATCATCACTTTCGAAAAAACGGTAATATCTAGATCAGTTGGTTGAGGGTACCTCCGCATGTACTCATTTTGATCATTGAAGTGCAAATGATCTTTATAATGAATGGTGCATTTCACAGATCGATCTTCAATAATGTCATTAATGTCTTTCTCATAAAAGAAGTTTTGTGATTAAGAGTATTTACAATACAAGGCTCTCTTGAGTATTAAATGAAAAGACCCATCATTTCTTAGTTTTTCACAAAACATGCACTTTCTTTAATTAACTAACATTTATTAATTATAATGAATTAAGAAACAGAAAAAAAAAGAGTTGTATTATTAAATATCTTAAACATATAATTATATTAATGCAACCAAATTCAATTAGTTCTCCAAAATTCAAAGTGAGTCGTTTCAATCCTTATAGAGAACATTTGAAAACACAAATTGCACACACTTCTTTGCTTACTTTAAAACCAAGGGCATCTTTGCCTAAAATCTAAAAAAACACTTCTCAAATTTCTTAGAGAAGTGAAATACCTTTGTTAAAAATGCAAACAATGGGGTCACCCCTTAATTAGAGTTTTCTATTAGAAATGGAGAAAGTGTATTGTGTATGGCATAGTGAAACTGGTATAGTGGGGGGAGAATAGAAAGTATTTAATCCTTAGCATGTTAGAAACATAATTAAGATGCTATTTTAGTTTAAAACATGAAAAATTATTAGTTGTTTATCGTTTGTGATGGTCATGGATCTTCAGGTCATTTAGTCTCTAACTATGTTTTGAATACTCTTATACAATAGATAGAATAAGGTATGCAAAGAAATCAATATATGCTATAATATAACACTTAATTACATAAGACAGTAATAAAAGGAGCATTTGCAAAAACATCAAGTTTATTAGAATAAAGTTCTCTACCAATCATTAGAAGTGGATGTACTTGTAATATAGTGATGTTACTATAATAAAATATAGTACCAGCAGATTTGGGGGATTTTTAATAAGAATTTCAAAAGGAATCAGTAGTTTATTGTGCAAATGTAGGAGATAGTAGAGCCATGATGGTAAGTAGGGGAATTAGAGGAGGATTGATAATAAATTAATTGAGCATGGATCATAGATTAGATGTAGTAGAGGAGAAGAATAGAATCAAATAGAAAGGAGGAACAATAGCATAATTATAACATAATGGATAATCAGTAGGTCCATATAGAGTATGGTTGGATGAGATGTAAGGTTCAGGTTTAGCTATGTCAAGAAGTTTTGGAGATACATAAATGTAATCGGTGGGAGTTACATCAGAACCTACAATATATGAGTAAAAAGTAAGACCATAAGATTTATTTATGGTAATTGCATCAGATGGTATTTGGGAATATATGACAAATTAATAAGTGGCAAAGTTGGTGTATGAGAAATATGAATAATAAGATTAGGCAGCATAATATTTAGTATAATAAGCTTAGCAATAATGGAAGGAAAATGATGTAGTAGTAGATGATATTAGTTGTATTGTTGTATTTTTTAATTAATCATTATGATAATAATAAAGATAAAATTTACACTCTCATTATTCATAATAATTTTATTGTGGATTCATGTAAAAGTCCAGTAACATAGATCTTTACTATTCACTGTTAACATTTATGGAATTCTTTTGATTTAGAAACTCTTTGAATAAATCTTAATCTATTTTATCATATTCATCTTCATTTGTATCTAAAAATATTCATTTATTTACAGCAACTTTCAATTATTTCTGATCTTCTTTATTTGTAATTAATGAGAGCCTTTTCTTTACCTAATTCCACAAGTTCAATTAATAATTATTTAATTAGAAGTCTCTTTTTATTTACAAGTGTTCTTGGGAATAGTTTCAATTTGTAAATGCCTTCTTGGGATTCAAAATCTGATAAGAGATAATTTGGATTGGACAAGAATGATTCTGCATATTCTAGAAGGAAGGCTCCACAATCTACATAATTCACTTGTCGAGGTACTAATAATTGATAAGCAGGGATTTATTTAATTGGAGAATCATTATAATTCACATCTGATTAAATTTTATCACATTACATTTTATGTAGATACCTATATGTATATTTATAAATTATAATACATTTTTATTATTGTAACTAACTTTTAATCTATTATTCCAAAACTATCTAAGTATATAATAACAGAATCTTAAAAAGATTTACTTTATTTATGAGCAATCAAGAGAGACCAATGTTCAGGTAAATTTATTGGAAATAATAAATATTCTTTTTCAGTTAAATCTTCTTTAACCCATCTTTTTATATGTTCATATGATTATTTAAAAAGTTCATTTATTCTATGATTGTCATTCTATTAAATAGTTTGTAATTTATCAAAAGGACATAATTTTTCTACAAAATAAGTATTAAAAATATATGTTTTAGATCTTAAGGATTCATCAAGTAATTCAAACTCAATAAATTTTAAATAAAAGTTTATAATTCCATCATTCAAATAATTGGGTGGATTTAATTTTAAAACATCATGATATTTGATTTAAATTGTCTTTTTTTGTGTACCACTTGAAAATTAGAAATTATATTCATAATCCTCTTTTAATTAAGAGTCTAATTCTAATATTCTTTCCAGGATTTCTTAATCTTAAAACCTCGCAAATCGCTCTTTTTGTTACAATTTGATTTGATCCCACATTTATTGATGCTTCATTTAAGTCTATCTTTTAGTCCTATCATTCGATTCGAAATTTAAACTAATTAATGATAATTGTACTATTTTGGATCACTATATAATGGTGTTACTAATTATAATTAACAAATTAATTTATCAAAATTCTCAAGCGCTCTTTTTATATCTGCTTGTGAAATGAATTTAGGTTCTATTGGTTATTTTTATTCTTCAATCTAATGATTCAATTACAAGACATTACCTGTTTTTGAACTTTTTATTTTACATCTTCCTCTGGTAATTCAAAATCTACTTCTTCTAATATTTTGAAAGCATTCTGAATGCCTTATTTATATTATTAGAAGTAATTGATAATATTTGGCTGCTTTTATTATTCAGACATTTTAATTTAATAATAATAATTTGTTTTTAATATATATTTATCATTAGCTTCTCTTTTTTTGTTATTATTATAGCGCCATTAAAAATTAATCTATTCTTGGATATTCCAATCTTTTTGATTCCAACTATTCCAACTTTCTTGGATCTTTTGAAGTCAAAAACTCTCTCAAAATTGCTTTCTCCTATTCATTCATCATAGCAATTAATTCTGCCAATTCATTTGGTTATTATTATTATTATTATTATTATGGCATTTGTTATTATTATTAAATTGGAGGCTACTATTAAATAGGGTGTTAGGGATGCAAATGCATCATTGGTTATTATAGAACTGTTTATTGAGGAGGAATTAATTAAGGAGGCTATACTTATTACATAGGAGGTATCATTTAATTTGATAATTAGGTTCCCATTTGATTTGGTAATTAAGTACCCATTTGATTTGGTAATTAAGTACCCATTTGATTTGGTAATTAAGTACCCATTTGATTTGGTAATTAGGTACCCATTTGATTTGGTAATTAGGTACCCATTTGAGTTTGTAATTAGGTGCCCATTTGATTTGGTAATTAGGTTCCCATTTGATTTGGTATTTAAGACTTAGATATTATATAAAATAGAATACCATAAACATGGGTATTTAATTTATTTGATAAGGTTAATGAATAGGTTATTGCATAGTCTACTATTATTATAATTGCTATTATTATTGCTACTGAATTCCTGTTTATTATTATATTGATTGCATAGGGTGCATGTTGTAATCTTATCTTCTTTAAAGTCGTGGATCTTCATGTTGATGGAAAGTCATTGGTGGAGCTATCGAATCCAACTATTTAGAATTTCATTTTTATATACTAAATTGTAATTGCTTGTTGCATTTTAAGGTCTTATTGGAATGACTGGAGTACTATTTATGGGATTTTAGTGAGGTTACACATTAGGTTACTATAATGGGAACATCATTTCTGGTTTATAAAGTGGAGGAGGGGCATCTACAGTTGTTGTTCTTATTGGAATTGGTATAACAGGTCTTATTGGTTCTAGAGTAGGTTAAACAGTTGATATCTTGGCAAAACCTACTCTTTCTTTTGAAATCATAGGTTGTCTAATGAATAAAGACATAATGTCATTAATAATTGTTTTAGGATAAGCTGGTATTTCTAATGGAACCAATTTGAAAATTAAATCTCTATAGAGTACTTCTGGGAATACAAATGTGCTTGATTATGTTGATAATTCTTATTTCATTTCTTTAAATGCTAATTTCCATGGAGTTACCTCACTTACAGTTAAAGATTAATATTTTAACATTTTATCACCCTCTAAAACAGTTTATTTAAAAAATGAACTCAAGATTTATTATTGTTTTACTTTAGATTATTATTGTTAAATCTTTTCTTGTATTAGTTAAAAGACAACCAAATGTGAACGTGGTTCACTGGGCAATGTTACATTTTGATCTTTAATGTCTTTGTTGTTGGATTCAATTTATTTCAATAGGTATTAGAGTAATTTAACATGTTTAATGAAGTAGGGGATGTTATTCAATTGATTAGATAGATTAGTAATAAAATCTATAATGTTTTCTTATTTATTAAACATTAGTGTTTGTATTGCTCTTTTTCTTACATCTCCTGGATGAATAATATTATTGGGTATAGATACAAATAATCTGAATAGTAAACTAATGAATTATTCAATAATTGATGTGTAGACTGATTAAAATGGTAAATTATTGTAATTTAGAATAGATTGCTGAATTAATTCTACAATAGTATATAATTAAAAAATAGGTTTAGCCTTATATGGTGTTTAAGTATAATCTGAATACAAAAGAATATTTTGACCAACAATATTCTTAGAAGTACATTCTAAGATCTCAATAATTAATTTAGATGATATTAAATTTAAATGATAGTGTTCTTTAGAGTCTTCTGAATATTCAACATTCTTAATTAAATTCTTAGATAAACTCTTCAATAAATCTTATAAATAAGTAATATGTGGTATGTCTTCAATTAAATATTAATAGGATTGAGATTCTGATTATAAAAATTGACTAACACCACATTCATGATCTACAGCCTTTTTAAAGATCTGTAAAATTTGATTACGTAATGTTGCAATTAATAATTTATAAGATTTTTCAGTTGGTTAAGAATCACAATAATCATTTTCAGAATCAATCAATTTGTATATTTTGATCATATCTTCATTTAAATGTTCATAATTAAATATGTACATAAAACCACAATTACAAAGACAAATATCTATTGCTTGAGTTAAGAATAATCCCAAAAGCACCCAATCTTATCGGTATTTTAAATAAAGTTATTGATCCTCTTTTTTAGCTAAAGCCTTAATTTTATTTGAATAATTTTTGAGTTGATCTTCAATTATTTTGAATAAATGTTAAGAAATGTTATGATCATATAATTCTAATAGATTTCTTAAGACTTTGAACATCTCATTTTGCAAAGCTGAATCAAATGTTCTTAAAGATGATTACATTAAATTTTATAAACATTTCTAATCTCCCATAGTATCAATTAAAAATCCAAGATCTCCATTTTTTGTATAATTTTCAAATTCATCATCATTTTTACGCATTGGTTTAAATAATACATTGAATAAATTATTATTGAATTAAGGTTTATTTTAATTATCTTTAATTAAATATTACATCAAATTCAGTATATACTTTTATTCTTCTTAATTTCTGAATGCTGATAAATACAAAGATTAAAATAAAGTTTATATCTCTTGATTACCTTATTAAACATGTATCTTCAATTATTCATTATCTTCTTCTTAAAATGAATTTAATGTAATAACATAATTAAAACAATTCCTAAGAGTATTTAATAAATTTTCAATTTTTTATTTACATCCTCTAAGTCCATTTGGTTATACTTTTTATAATGAAACCCATAAATCAATAAGAATCTTACATAAATCATTGGAATGGAATGAACTCTCACATCCTAATTATACTCTAAATTTCAATCGTTCTTATATCAATTCTATAGTATTATATGTAAGATCAAAATAATGTCTTAAAATCTATTATTAATTTGGTAATTTAATTAACATATATTCAGTTTATATGTTTTTTGAAGTCATAGCTGAAAATAAATTAATTAATTTTCCAGCAAAACATTCTACTCCTGCTATTACTTCATGTTCAAAAAATGGAATGAAATAAAATTTATTACAATCACACAACCATTTAAATATTTTTATAGCTCCATCTAAAAATTATAAACTTTAATAAGGTTAATCAAATGTTCCTAAAAGTCTAAATTCAGATTTTAATTCTTCATGAATACCTTTCTTATGTTCTCCTACTCCAAAATATTCTTTTAATTTATTTTTATCAGGATCTTAATTGATAGCAACAAATTTCAACTTAGTATGAAATGATTCTCTAATAGCTTTAGTTGTATCTTTAGCCAAAAATAATTCATAAGGTTCTAATACTCCTGCTAATAGAATTTGTGATAATCTGAAATCTGCACTAAATCTGGCTTTCTCTGTATTTACAAACTTAATAAAGCGAGCATTAGGAGCTATAAGTCGATCTGCCAAAAATAATCCTTTATGTGTATCATTATATCTCAAAACTATGATTATTTTCAAATTTTACTATTGATGAAGATATGAGACATAATAGTGATTTCAACTTCATGTTCTATTATGTCATCCAATTTAGTTACAGACATGATGTATAATAAAGCTTCACTAAAGAATTCATTATTCATCAAATGACTAACAGCTGCACAATTTTGAGTTATTTCATCCTATTCCTCAGTATATTATTATAATTAACCTAACAATGATATCAATTCATAATCATAATCAGAACCTAATAGTTTAATGTAAATTTAATCCATTAAATTTATTAAAACTAATGATGATTTTATTAAATTTAATAATTATATATCATTGTTTTTGGTTAATACTCTTATTATCAACTTTAGGGCTGTAGTTTCTTGACAAATAACCACTATGCCCCCCTTAATTTATAAAATACGATAAATCAATTAACAACACTAACTATAATTCTAATTAAGCACCATCATAGCAGCAATATATTTCATAAATTACATCTATTTAAACCACATTGCATTTGCATATGTAATACATAAATCTTTCATTTATAATATTTCTTTAACCAATTTAAAATTAGCAGTCTTTGTCTTCTCAGCATCAAATAAACAATACATTAATTCTCTTTGTTTATCACAATAAAAATCTTTCTAAACAACAAATAAAAATAAATCTAATCCAACAAGATTCTCAAATTCCCATTAATATGGTAAATTATTTAATAAGAAATCCATAGTTCCTTCATCATTAAATGCCAATTTTCCTTAATATACCAAATCAATCATATTCTTTAATTTTCTAAATCTCACATAAATTTATAATCTATTTAATGCTATATGACAAGCTTATACAATTTTCTCATCTTCACTTTTTGATGCTGTATAAGCCAATAATTAAAATCCATTAAAATTACTAACTTATTCATTTGTAAATTATTATTACTCTTAAGTAATAGATTTACTCTTACTCCTACTTCTACTTCTACTCTTTTTCTTATTTTTCTTTTTCTTTCCCTCTTTATTTTCTTTCTTTTTCTTTTCTTTATCTTTCTTTACTTTCTTCTTTTTCTTAGGTGATTTCTCAGAATCTTATGTTTTTATTTCAACATTTCTTGTTATTAATTCATTACAAAATTCTACATGATTCATACAATTATATAATGTTTCAATCACCTTTAATTTAAAATAACTAGGTGATTATTATTTTTCAATTAGAAATTCTAATAATTTATTTAAACCTCCTTTATCTAAAAATAATAAAGCATGATATTTTGAACTCAATAATTATATAATAATAGGAAATGCTCTAATTGCTGATGAATAAGATGCATGAATAGCAAAGTTGACTGAATCAACAAGTGAAGTTGGTAATAATTTATAAATACGATCAACATCATTAAAATGTGCAGCTGAATGTATATCTGCTTTTGAATGTTTTAAATGTTTAGTTAAAACTCTATGCATTTATTCCAATTTCTCATGATATAATGATACTAATTATTTATCTACAAAATCATAGTCTTAATCTATAGATTTTAATTCCTTAGCTAATATTTCTATTTATTTTTATGATTCTTATTAATTGAATTATTTATCTTCAAGTAATAATTATGGTTGAATATTATCTACACATAAATGATAATTCTCTTAGTTATAAATATGATCTAAAACTTCATTTCTTTATTTAATGATTTACTAATAGATTTTATTATCAACTGGTTAAGTAATTGCGCGCACTCTTTAAATTCTAGCATCAATTACATCATTTAATTCCTATAATCCAATATTCTTACCATAAGATGGATTGTAACTTTAAATAGAATGTCCTGACATTATTTCACCATACATGCAAATTGTAAGTCGTTTATATTATCCTCTAAAAACTATAAAATCGGTGATGTACTATTATTAATAATATAATATACTGGCTATTCAAGTGTAATTAAGATATCACAATTATTGGATGAGATTTCAGGACTTCCAAAAAGAAGTTGATATCTCGATTATGGTTTATTGGTTTAATAAGATTTTGCAAAAATCTCCAAATTACGAATAGGCTCTTCACTTTGAGTAATTGTAATTAATTTTTTCAGATTCTAATGTACATTATAACCAGGTTTAACAATTCTTATCAACTATACCTTTACAAGTGATTGGAATATAATTTCATCACAGACCTTTCCTTCTTTGACTTTCTATCTTGTTTGATTCTACCCACTTTCCAAATGCTCCAAGTTATCAAAGTATAACAATTATACAAAGTGATCCATAGGATAACTCATTATCAAAAGATTTTTAATTAAAATAAATAAATAGCTTCCTTTAATTACAACTAACAAAAGAAGCTTAAAGAGCACATATAATTAGAATTAAAATAGAAATAAAGGCAATTAAATTGATGCCCAAAAATTCAGAATTACTAAGATTATTAAAAAAAATGAAATATTCATCAAAGATCATCGCCAAAAATTGAAATATATGATATCAACGATGCCATCAAAGATTTCAAGATTTCTAGTATAGTCTTGAATTCAACTCGGATAAATTTAGATATTAAAGAAAACTATTTCAAACCCTTATTTGATTTAAATAAAGTGATAAAGGAATCTCTTCATATTCAAGAATTCTTTTTAAAGTTAAAAAATTCTTTTTAAAGTTAAAAAATTCTTATTGACAATAAAGAATATTAAAAAAGCGAGAATTTATTTAACTAGTGCTTTGAATAGTAAACTTAATGATGCATATATTTATTACAGGAGAGTACTTTCATTTTATAAAAATTAAGTATTCAAAAAAGTATTGTTGATCTTTGTCAAGCATTTGAAACAAATCATATCAAAGATATAAATCAGATATTCATTATAATTTTGTAATTCAATTTGTCAATCTTGATGTATTTGACAAAGCAATCTAACTAATTACTAGTGCTATGGAACTACAAAAATATAAACTGCTTATATAAATGAAAGAGTAAAGTATTATTTGTTAGTTTATAAAATTACATTAAAAATAGATAGATTTTATGAAATATATCAAATTACAATCATGGAGATGAATATAGATAATATTATATTTACAATTATAATATAAAATGTTAAATAATGTTAATAAATAAATAGATTTAATTGAAAACTTAATAAGGAGTTTATAAAAACTATAATTAATATTATAGGTAATAATAATTAGCAATCAATTAAGTCTTTAATGATTATAAAATGTAATTTTATTGAAATTACCATTAAAAATATCTAAATTACTAAATTTGAACTATTAAATGAAATATTTTTTATATTGAAAAATGATGATACACATCGATTTTATCATAATGAATGAATTATTATAAATTTGGCTCTTATTTTATTAAATTACAACACAAATTATTTAAATATCATTTTTTAACTATTATTAAATTTTTGATAATTAAGTCTCATTCATAAATTATTTAATAAATCTCACATTCAACAACATTTGGTTCCATAGCACCTAATAGATGTGTTGAATATTTTGAAGTGTCAACACCTGCAGGGGCTTTATATACAACTCCTAATCTAGAATATCCTGATTTAAAATCAGGATTTATTCTTAAATCTTAATCAGAATTACCCGTACCTCCAAATAAAAGATATTAGTTATGATTAAACCATTATGTATAATTTCCCATATTTTATATAATTGGATAAATTTAATTTAAATTCTTCGAAAATAAAAAAGAAGGATTGTTTTCAGTAGTTCCAGAATACCCACTTTCATGCCAAATATATGGAGTAAATACACCAAATTCAGTATTATTAGAAGATTTAAAAAACCAAAGTAAATTTTCCTTTCCAATTATCACATTCCTAATTGCTTAAAATGTTAATCCTTTTTCTAAGCTTCGATAAATTGGTTTTTTTTATGATACTTATCTTTTAACATTGTTTTAAATAGTATTCATTAATAACTTCCAAAAAGGATTTGAAAATTTAACATAATCTAGTTCCACCTTATTTATTAATGTAAATATATCTTCAAATTTCTCACTTTTACAAACTCTAGAATAAACACATAAAATACTTTTTAGATATCTTATCATATAGTTCTTCTAAATTTTGTAAATCTTCTTATTTAGCCACTTAATTCATTACCTTTATAGATTAAAAATAATTGTAAAATTTATTTTAAATTTATTAAATGATCTCAATCTTAAAACTATTATTTTGATTTACAAGTAATTAAAAGTTTGATTTAAATTCATCTAATTTGATTATCTTATCTTATAATATTTAAATACATTATGAAAATTAGTTTTCTATTCTTACAATAATTCCGATTGCCACTATTCTAATTAAATTAATAAGTTATCAATTGCTTATTTTATTACTTCCAATTGTTCTTTTTAATCATTTAAGAATTTAACTAAATCTGTTTTATCTTTTATATCTGTAAATTAAAAGGCTTTTTCTGGATGATCATTTATCTAAATAACAATGATAGTTTAACTTAAACAAGATCTACAATTTTATTAGCATCAAATTATTATTATGTTTTAATTAGATTTAGAAGACAACTGCCACAAATTAATCTTGCATCTTCTTTTCTTAATTCTAGTAAATTTAGGATTTAATAGCTATGTGTTGGACAAAATGGTAGATTATTATACATGATTGAATTCTATTATTTATTAATATTATAATTAATGTATATTCTAAATAATAAATAATAGATTTATATTTAATGAATTTCTATAATTATTATAATATATAATAGATGAAGAAATATAAAATGTTTATAAATAGAAAAGAATAATTATAAATTTATTTTGTTTTTTCAAAATTTTTAATAAACAATGTAAGGAATAATTGAGATAGATCCAAAAATTATATTGGAATTTATGGCTGAAGAGAATAGATTTGCTCATGCTTAATTAACACTATATAATGTATAGTCTTAACAAATTGCTTTTAAAGTAAAATGATCTATTATAATATTTTAGATAAAAACTACAGTTCCTTAAATGTTTTAAGTCAAACCAAGTGTAGGATTTATTGATGGGAATCAATCATAAATTATTGAAATATCTACAACTTAAGCAATTGGATTAGATTAAAAGTTTGATGCAAAATTCTAAATAAATGCTTGTCTTAGAGATTCAAATGAATAAGGTACATTGTGTGAATCTAACTGAGATTTGAATTAATTTTGGAGAAGTAGAGACTAATCAACGATTCAAACAACTTAACTTAAGAGTAAATTGAAATATCAAAATCCTCAAGATCAATAGAATCAATAATAATAATAATAAACTACAGGTGATTCTAAGATATTAGAATCTAGTGTATTTAATTCATCTCATTCTGAATCAAGAATGTTCAAATCTATCAAAGATGATAATTAAAAAGATGAATTAGTGAAACAATATAAGGATCAACTTGAAAAATTAGTAATAAAATAAATATTTCTTAGTCTTAAGAATATTAATTCTTTAAATAAAAAGTTTAATAGGAGTAATTCAATAGTTTATAGAAGAAAGGTATTTTTTATTAAAATATATATATATATAGAATCAATAAATACAAAATAAGCATTAATTTTCGTAATAATTGCATTAGTAATTGGATATATTATTGGAAAATGATAAAATAATTTATATGAAATCATCATTTTATTCTAGGCAATTTTAAAGGTGGAGTAGGAGGTAATGTATACCAAAATTCTTCATTTTTATCTTATTAATAATCATTATTTAAAGAATTTCCATTTACAGATCGTTTAGATTAAGTTAATTTGAATGCTTCTTCAGTTGAATTTGTTTTACTAAATTCATTATTATTATTATTATTATTATTATTATTCTTACCAATTACTTTATTTAATGTATACTATACTTCCTTAACCTTTTATAATAATTCCTTCATTTCTTATACTTCTTCTATTAATTCTTTTAATTCCTTATGTTTAGCTGCTTATAAAATCTATAAATCAAGAAATTCAGTTTATTTTTGACTTAATTAATTACCAAAATCTTAAACTTAAGCTTAAGATCTTTATAACTACTTTTCTAATTAATGTAATTCCATTCTTAAATTTGTATTAGTTTCTAATAATTCATCTACCATATTTGTTCTTTCCACATGTTTAAATTTAGCTACTTCTATTTATTTGATTAATTTTGCTTGAAATTTTGTTCCTATTTAAACAGGTTTCTCCAATTCAACAGCAATTATATTTCTAATCATTTATTCTTCATTATTCAGTATTTCCTCTAATTCTTACTAAGTCTATTCAATTTCTGTTGTGATCTTGATTCTATTTTGTCTCTCTTTTTCAAGTACTTTGAAACAATTATTCGAAGTTTCCTTATTTATAATTATAATATACTTCTAATTTAATGAGAGCATCTTCTAATTATTTTAACATTAAATTTATAAAATTAACAAATGAAAACAATGTAAATAATATATATATATATATGATAACTTATATATACTTAATCAAAATTTTGAAATATAAAGAAACTAACAAACTATTTTTAAATAAATAAATAAAATAAAATGGATATTTATAACAAACCTAGATAAAGATTTAAAGAGAAATAGATAATCATTTAGTCTATTATGATCATATAAATAATCGAATATGATCATACATACAATCTCGTTGGTAAATTTTATTGTAACATTGATAATGTCTTATCATAATCTTATAGAAGATAATTTTTTTAATTTTAGTGTAATTACAATTTATTAGATATTGGATTGATTGATATAGGTGTTTCTCTATTTTGAATTGGTGGAAGTTTCAAAGGTTTATTCATATATTCATATTTAGGTTATGAAGGTTCAGTTATCTTATTTTCAAATATTTAATTTTAAGGAGTAGGTGAAATAGAATATGATTTTATCCTTTAAGGTTGTTTTTCACTTTCAGATTAATGATCTATTTTGGATTCCAATTAAGAAAGATAAAGGGCTTTGTTATTTTAAGCTCTTAAGTGATCTCTTTCTTATCTTAATTTCTAGGCTTTCTCTTAGTTTCTAACAACTTTACTTGTTGATGTTCCAGGAATGGCTCCTTCTATATCATTTGTAGCTAGTAATCTATCCCCTTATAGATTTCCTCATATTATTTAATAATACTTAGGTTAATCATAATAATTTTCTAATGCTCGATATTATTTGATTTCTCCTTCTTGTAGATTGTAATGCTTTTTATGTGAACCATCAAAATAATTCTCTCCTTAAGGAACACAACTATTATTAAAATGATGAAAATCATGTTAATATCTTTTACGACCATATTGAGGATCTTGCTTAGGAATTGTATATCTAGAAAATATTAGTGTAAGAGATTAACTGTAATTTTAAGTTATTATTTTAACGAATATCATATGGATTGATCTTATCTAAATATGAACTCTTTTATTTTGTTTGAGCACCTAAAATGTCAACAGTTAACAATGATCTATCAAATTAATGTAAATTATTCATTTTAATAAAAATTATTGAATATTTTATTTTTTATACATATTAAATTTGATTTCTAATTATTATATATCATTTATCTTAACTATGAACCAAAAAACTAATGAATTCTTTAATAGTTTTAATCTTCTAAATCACACGCAAAGGAATCATCATAATCAATCCTTTAGTTCTCCAAATATCTCTTGTCATTTTCATTTAAGCTGGTAACCAGATTATGAAATATATAAAAAATAGTAAAACTTCAAAAACTATGAATATTGCTAATAACTAGGTTTGTGTTATTTCTATATCTTATTTTAATGCTGTTAAGAATTAATCAAGTAAATAACGAAAAGCAACTATATAAAATTATCAATTTATGTTACCTTTTAAAAAGATATTTTACATAATACGTGATTCTGTAGTCTATTTGAAATTATTCAAATTATAGATATAATTAGTTACATTATCAGAATCATTAGTTATATTTCTAAATCTACCCCAACCTCTAGCAGCAACACTAAAATTAACTTCAGGATGTCCATAAAACATGTCATAAATAGTCATTATGTACCTAACATTCTCAAAATATCTTGCTATTGCTACTGCCATCCCTTATTAAATTGAACCATTTGCAAATGTTTCACAATATTCAATTGTTGTATATCCCTTTTATACAAAAGTATTACAAGGATTTAACATAAAAATAGATTAGAAAGTATCATAATAATTAGAATTCTATATTTCAGAATTCTTAGCATGTTCTTAATGTAAATCTGAATCAACTTCATAATTTAATTGTATATTATTCATAACTACTGAGTATGCATTCTCTAAAAGTATTGGTTCTTCTGGATTTAAAAATAATTATCTTTCACAATTATCAACAAATCTATAATATGATCCACATCTGGCTGTAACATTTAATTCTGGTATCTATTATTTTAAATTATTATAAGTAATTTAATTTAGGAAATAATTTAATAAGAAATATCCTTAAAAAGTAAAAAGAATAAAAGTAATTATTAAAATTTATGAGCGATGAAATGAATTTGTATTTTTAAAGATTTTTTTTTTTCTTTTTGAATTTAAAGTTCTACTTAATTCTTTATGTTAATCTTATTCTTCATCACTTAAATCAGAAGATACTTCTTCCTCTTCCCCTACTTATAAATTTGATATAAAATTTTCACTTTTGTTATATAAATATTTTACAGTTTTTTCTGGAATCTCCATAAATAATTGTAATATTGTTTCTTATATCTAATTTATCTATATAATTAAAACCACAATCATTATTAATTAAATAAAAAAAGAACATGCTGCTACTATCATAAATATAAAAAAGATATTAACATTATTTTCTGTCAAATTCTATATTCCATAAGAATATTAGTTTGTCTCATTTCTAAATTAAAATATTATTG
The DNA here is from genome assembly GCA_905183005.1 of Paramecium pentaurelia. Classification (NCBI taxonomy): domain Eukaryota; phylum Ciliophora; class Oligohymenophorea; order Peniculida; family Parameciidae; genus Paramecium; species Paramecium pentaurelia. The sequence goes on from CAJJDO010000152.1 coordinate 111,010, forward strand.
CATTCTATAAATTATAAGTTATAAATGTTGCATCTTCATCATCTAATGTCAAATTTTATAATGGTTTATCTCTAACTAAAAGTGCTTTACTAATTATTTATTAAGTAGCTTCAATTAAATCATAATTAGAAAAACTATTTTTTGAAATCCTTACATTAACAACACTTTTAGAATGTAATTCTTCTATTTATTCATTAATATAAAGATCATTCAACATTATTTTTTTATTTGCATCTGTTAATGCAAAAATTGAATTATTTAATTCAGTTCTTTATTCTGCTTCATAAATTATAGCTTCAGATTCAGTCATATTCCAAATTCCAATCCTTAACATTTCTAAATTCTAAACATTCATTACAATTTGACTACATTCTTGATTTCTTAAACTTGCATATTCAATAAGATTTAATGAATTTTAAACATTTTCAAATAAAAATAATCCTAAAAAATAGGATGTAAATGATAATGTTAATACAGTTATCATTAAAATATTAATAGTCCAACTTAAATAAACTATTACTTTTGGTCTTTATTAATCATTTATTGTAGAATTTAATGCTTTTCTATTTCTAAATACATTATTCCTTTAACCTTATTCAATTTCCTCTGGATTATCTGAATTTTTTTAAAATACACTTGAATGTTAAACTTCATCAGATTCAGAAAAACTCATTCTAATATCATCAATATCTTAAATCCTATTATCAAATAATTTTAATGTTCTTATCCCTTCTGCATAATTTATTTTTTCAACTTTCAACTCTTCAACCTTTTCTTTCTTTTCAGCTTAAGTTTCTTCACTCAATCTAGAAGATTACTCCCAAATTACTGTTTAATCAACTCTAGCCGAATTACCTTCTTCTTGATTCTCACCAATATATAATGCTTTTGAAGGATAATATTTAAATTAAAAATTACTCATAAATGTATTTGGTACTACTAATTATTATTGTACATCAGGACTTAAAATTTAACTCTATTCATTTTACACTTTCTCTAATTTTATAACATATCCCATTACTTAATCTTAATGTTCATTTGAAATTTCAGTTATTTAAATTTAAAATAATATCTAAGTCTAATCTTCTAAATCGCTAATATAATATTAAAGATAATTAGAATTAGAAACTATATTTGATTATAAGTTTAAACTAATTACACAACCTGTCTTATTTAAATAATCATTTCTATTGTAATTTGAAAACAACTCATGAAAATAGATCTTTCTATGACTAATCATCTTTTAATCTATAAATAAATTACAAATACAAGATGAAGAAATACATTCAATTACATCATCACTATCTAATATTAAATAGCATCCTGCTTTAAAAGTACGTAATGTTCTAAATTATGCAGCAATTAAAATATTTTCATCAATTGATTATAATGCTTTCATATAAATATAACAAGGAAGAATATAACCTGACTTTAATTTTATATAAACTAATCTCTCCTTTGTAAGTTTTTGTTAATCATTATTCTACATAAACATTTCCATATAATTATCATGAAATTTAGCATAAATTTAAGGAATCAATAAATTTATTTTTCTATTAATCAATTCTGTTTTGTGATATCCAAATAAATTGCAAATACTTAAATTTAAATTATTTATCTAAGCAAATTTATCTGATGAAGTAGATACTAACAAAGTAGGTAATGGTTCAAAATTAATATCTTCACTACTAAAAACTTAAATAGTTTATTTATTTTTCATTTTATTATTTTGATTTTAAAGTACTTTAGATTTATCTAATAATTCTTCTCCATAATCTTTATCTTATAATACTTCAATAATAAATTTAGCATATAATCTCATAGCTTTAGGTAAATTTTATGTCATTTTTTACATTTTATTCCATAATTCTTCAACTTAAATAATAGCTTAATTAATTTTAGATCCAATTTCATTCATTTTACCTAAATCAGGTTAATCTTCTTATAATTAAGACCAAAAATCCATATGCATTAATGTTGCTCTCTCTATTTTATTTTAAAATTATCTCATATTATTTTAAAATGTTAATTCTGTTGCAACATCTAAATTACCACTAATAGTTTCATTTTATGAAATATTAATTTCATCTTCAATTATCTTTTTATATCTAAAAATAATAAATTCATTATCGAAACTAGGAGATAGTAATTCAATTTAATTTAATTCATTTAAGGATTATTATTTTTATTTTAAAAAATCAAGTAAATAAAAAGCATAATTAATTCTTAATTTCACATTATGTTAGTGTCTTCTAATATATCCTTGATATATCTCTCCAAGAAGTAAATGTATTTAATAATCCCTGTGAGATATATTTTCATCCTTTAATTTTACCAATCTTTAATTTAATTGTTTTTTTATCCTAAAAACGCAGTCTTCTTTTTAACAAGTATTTTTATGTACTTCAATAAGAGCATCTAACATAATGTGAAAATGTTAATTAGTTGAATATCTTGATAATAATTTTTATATATAATTAGTTAATAGTATGATTTGATTGGGATCCTCTGTTTTATTGATATTCATTAATAATAGATCATAAAGATATCTTTCTTTTTTATATATAGCAAATCCAATAAGGGGTATTCCAATTAGCCAAGCATAGATAGTGCCATGAAATATGATGTCTTCCAAATAATGAGAAAAACACATTAATAAAGCACTCCATAACATTAAGGCTGCGTATATAGATGAGATTTTCTGGATAGGAACATTATTAAATGGTTGTTCTATATGTAATTTATAGAAAGTAACAAATGCTCCTATTAAAATGATATAGATTGCAACATAATCAAATTAATCTAAATCAATCAATACAAAAGAGATTTCTATTATAAGAAAGTAAAAAAATTTAAAGGCTTTTGCTCTTCCAGAAGTCTTGGATAATTGATCTTTATGATTATATTTTGGCTCAAAGTAGAGTAGATTAAATGTCATTGTAATGACAATAAAAAGAATTATCCCTAGTATAGCTACAATACCATGAATAACCTGGGAACCTTACCAACATATGGAATTAAATACTACATTAATGAGTTGATTTTTATCATCATAGTGGCAATTAAGCATTTAAAAAAAAAGATCAAGTATTGGTAAATAGAGTATAGTAGTAAATAAGATGAAAATCAATTTGAGGACATAAATTGGCCAAGTATATGAAGAGTTGATTTTAGTAATATTTGTATATCCTATTAATAATAATATCATAATTGACATAAGGATAATACCTACCAATGCATACATCATTGATGCAAAGCTAGAAAAGTTTAACATTTCAAAATATGGAGTTAGCATGAAATATCCAAAGAATTTATATAATTCATAGGATACTTTCTAGTTCTTCCATACTAAATATAGTTGACGATGAAAGATAAATGTGAGATATTATAAAAAGGAGATGACTTACAGAAAGATTTGAATTGCTATTGATTAATCTTCATCTTTTAAAATCAGAAAGAAAACTCTGAAAATGATTAGTTTAAGTTCTGTCTGTATACGTGCTAAGATATTATCATTCTCAAGTGAGTTTTTGGTCGATCCATAATTGGATTTCACCTCCATTTAATTTAATTAATTGATAATTGATATAGATAAGAAATCAAACATCAACATCATTGATTTGAATGTTCATTTTGATAAATGTCTTTATAGATTTAATACTTTGAATGACACCAAGTGGAATCATTAGAATCATTGATCTGGTTCTCCATATATCTTTTGTTAACTTGGCTACTAATGGCAACCACATAAGAAAGTATGCCATTAAAAGTAATCCTTCAAAAACAATAAAGAGTCCAAGTATTTAAGTTTTATGACTTTCCATATCTTATCTAATTCCTTCAATCATAGAAGAAACAAGAAATCTAAATGCTCCTCTGTTGTAACTATCTTAAATTTCCCGAGCTTCTTTTGTTTAATTAAAGTTATTTAGATTTAAGATGAAATTTCTTACATTGTCATTGTCCTTGGTTATGTTCTTAAATTTTCCAAAGCCTCGTGCTAATGAAGTAAAATTTACATTAGGATTTCCCCAAAATTAATCATAAATTGTTATTATGTATCTAAGATTCTCAAAATATCTTGAAATTCCAACAGCCATTCCTTAATAGATTGCTCCATCAGCAAATACTTGACATTCTTATTCAGTAATTTCATTTAAAAAATTTGATATTATTGTACATGGTTATTCCATGAATATTTATTTAAAAGAATCTAAGTATATTTAACTAGTGATTTCAACATTTAATGCATGTTCTTAATGAATAGATGAATCTAAGCTATATAAACCATTTAGATTATTTTTGACAATTTCATATGCATCTTAATTCATGATTGTTTGATTACGATCTAAAAATAAAGATCTTTCACTTATATCTACAAATCTATAGAAACTTTCAGCTCTAGCAGTAGCATTAATTTCAGGTATCATTTAATTTAAGTCTGTCAAAAATGTTTTACTCAATAGATAATTTAATGCAAAATAGATTTAAGCTATTAGAATAAATATTAAAATTCCTAAAATAAAATTACGTTGTTCTTTATTTGTATTTTTATATTTTCTTCTCTTTCTTTTAGCTTTTAGTGATTTATTCAATTCATCTTGTCCATCTCTTTCTAATTCATCCATTTCTGATATTAAATCATCATCTTCTCCCATTTATAAATTAGAGATAAAATTTTCAGCTTTATTAAATAAATATTTTGTAGTTTTATCTGGTAAATCTATAAATATAGCTAACATTTCCTCTTAAGTTTTATTTACAGAAACTATTGCTATTAATAATATAAATAAACCAACACCAAGAGCAGCAGCTGAAATACTTAATATTAATAAGAAAGTATCTTTATTATTCTCTGATTTAATTCTCAATTCATTTGCATATAATGTAGAAAAGGCTCTTAATTAAAATATCAAACTATTTAAAGAATTAAACAATACAAAATTGACATCACCATCTTCTAAACTAATTTAAGATATTGGTTTATCTTTAATAATTATTGATTTACTCAATAATTATTATATTGCTTCAGATAAATCAAACATTTATGAACTACCATCACTTGATCTCATATTTACAACATCAGTATTCATCATTTCCATAATTTCATTACTCAAATTCACATCTGTTAACATTAATTCTTTATTCAAACTATCAATATTATTTATTGATTAATTAAGTTTCTTCTTCCATAAATTTTCATATTCTAATTATTCCTATTTATTAGTAAAATCCCAAACATCCATATTCAACATCAACAAATTTTAAATACTTGTAGTAATTGTTTAAAGTTCAGCATTTCTTTAATTTTGATTTTTTACTAATACTATAGTTTTATAAATATCCTCATATTAATCATAAATAATGAAAAAATCTGTGAATGATAATACAATTAAGATAATAGCTAATATATTTGCAGTCCAATTTACTTTTGTAATCACTTTAGGAATCTAATAATTATTAATAATTTAAGATAAATGTTTTCTAGATCTAAATATATTATTCTTCTCATTTATTTCTAATTATCCTTTTATCTCCTAATCTTAATTCTGATTTCTTTCAAATACACTATTCTTACCTTCATTCTCTTCATCTGAAATTATATCTTGATCATTTATATCTTAAATTCTATTCTCAAATAATCTCACTATTACAATTCCTTCTCCATAATTTATCTAATTCTTTTATTAATCATTATTATCAGCTCTAATTAAATATTTTTAGATTCCAGAATTTTGTATTTCTAATTGATTTGATGAAATCATAGAAGAGAGATCAACTTAATCCCAAATTACTGTTTAATCAACTCTTTAAGAATTCAATTCAGCAACAAATTCACCCTAATAAATTGCCAATCGAAGATTAAATCTAAATTATAAACTTAAACCATTGTTATTTTAATGATGATGTACATTAAGTTCTTAATTTATACTCTTTTCATTCCAATTAATTTCTAATCTAATCACATATCCTGCTAATATTCCATTAGTATCATTTATTATTTCATTCATATAACAATTAAAGAAAATTTCAGATTCCTCTTTTTCATCCTTAATTATTTTATTACTGATTTATTAGTCAGATGGCTTATAATGTAGAATTCCACCATTTTTACTTAAATATTATTATTTTGATTAACTAAAATTTGGAAAAAGGTCTGTCAACATTATCTTTCTATGTGATATTGATTTATAATCAAGATTTAATATAGGTATACATGATGCAGATACACAATCAATTAATTCATCAGCATCTACTATTAAGTAACAAGTTGGTTTAAAACACTTGGTTGGTCTAAATTGAGCAGCCAATTATAAATTATCATCTTGTGATTAAATAATCTTAAGTGTTAAAAAACAAGGAGTAATATAATTAGATTTCAATTTTACAAATATTAATCTTTCTTTATTAATATTTTTATTATCATTTGTTTACATAAACCTATCAAAATATGAATCATGAAATTTAGAATATAAGCTTGGCATAAATATATTAATTTTACGATTGATCATCTCAGATTTAATATATCCAAAGAGATTACAACATGAGAGATTTATATTAATAATTTAAGCGAATTTTTCTGGAGCTGTAGATACCATTATAATAGCATTTGATTCATAACATAAATCTTCATTATTCAAAAGTTAAATCATTTATTAATTTCTTATTTTTAGATTTTGCTATTATAATTTTTTAGATTTATCTAATAATTCTTCTCCATAATCTTTATCTTATAATACTTCAATAATAAATTTAGCATATAATCTCATAGCTTTAGGTAAATTTTATGTCATTTTTTACATTTTATTCCATAATTCTTCAACTTAAATAATAGCTTAATTAATTTTAGATCCAATTTCATTCATTTTACCTAAATCAGGTTAATCTTCTTATAATTATGACCAAAAATCCATATGCATTAATGTTGCTCTCTCTATTTTATTTTAAAATTATCTCATATTATTTTAAAATGTTAATTCTGTTGCAACATCTAAATTACCATTTGTATTTTCATTTTATGCTAAATTCATCTCAAATTCTATAATCTATTTATATCTATAAATTATGAATTCTTAATCAAAACTTGGACACTATTATTCTGCTTAAAGTAATTCATTTATGGCTTATTATCTTTATTTCATAAGATCAAAAAGAAATAACGAATATCTTATTCTTAAGGATATTTCATTTGGAAACTTTTTAATTTAATTAAAATAGATTTAACCTAAAACCATTAATATGTCAATATCTCTTTCTGATAAAGTTTGATCTTTAAAAAAAGACTTTTAAATTCTTTGATTTTGACATCGTTTTTATTTTAAATAACAATCTTCTTTAGCACAAGTAGCTCTATGTATTTCAAGAAAACCATCAATCATTAATTATGAATCAGTGTCTTAAGCTTTATGCAATTTAATTAGATAATCTGTTAAATTAAGAACTTCTTAAGGATCAGATACTTTATTTAAATTAGTTAATAACAATTCATAATTTAATTTATCTGATTTCAATACTGCTGCAGTCATGAAAGGTAGACCAAATAACCAAGCATAAATTGTTCCAAAAAATAATTGTCCTTCTAGAAATTTGGCAAAACATAATAGAATAACACCCCACATGTTGACTGCAGATAAAATAGACCATGCTTTAGCTATATATTTATTGTTATGAGGATTTTCAACATGCATTTTCCAAAAAACCAAAAAACTTCCAATTCCTATTATCAAAATAAATAGATAATCATATTATTTCTCAACTATGAAGGTATAACAAATTATCATTACAAGTTCATAAGTTAAAAATATAGCTAAATATCTACCATTTTTTTTTGATTATGGGTTCATTGGTAAAAAACGAGGTTCATAATATAGAAGTGCAAATGTGATACAAAAAAGATAAAAAAATAAAATACCAAATATTGAAACAATACCATGAACTATATGTGTTCCTTCCCAACAATTGATATCTGAATATAATTAATGAACTGAATTTCCTTTTTCATTTTCATCACATGCTAAGATTGAAAAAAATAAATCCATTATTGGCATGTATAAAATTGATAAAAAGAGCTTAATTAAAGCTCTCAAAACTTGCACTATCAAAGAGAAGCTCGATTGTAAACGATAATTGAGTAAAATTATTAGCATGTAACCCAATAACACTAAACTTAAGCAAGTATACATCATTGAAATCAATCCAATAAAGGAAACCATTTCAAAATATGGAACTAACATTGAATATCTTCTTTACATCATAGTATTACCCTAAAATTTTGTTTATTTAACGTGAAACATCATAAGTCATCCAAATTGGCCATATTTTACGATTAAATAGTATGTATGTTACTTAAAAAAACTGCACAATTATAGCTAAAATGCTTAAAAACATTGAGGGTTCTTCATTCTTTAATAATAATTATGTGACGGTGAAGTATATTAATTTGATTTCGTTTAATACTTTATCTGTCTAAGATTTATGTAAATCTAAAGATGATTTGCCACCGAAATTAGATTTTAATTCCATTTTATTTAATAGGTTGAAAAATAATCAGGCACAATTTAATTATTAAATAAGAAGACAAAAGTTTATTCTTAAACACACATTCCTACATTAATTGTTGATAAGAATAGAATTTAAATCATTTTGTTATTTGACAGTAATTCAATATATGAATTCAAGATTTTTATAATAAATTATTTAAAAGCCACAATTTAATATTCTTTTATCAAAAGGTGTATTTCTTAATTATTTTCTGTCTAAAATACAATTAAATATATAGAGGTTATAATATATAATTATTTTAGGTATCTTATGAGATATAACACGTATTCTTTAAGTACAATAAATGTTGATTACCAATCATTAATTTTTATTAATATTTATTTACTAGTTAAATTATAAAATTATCAAGACCACCATATTAGAAAATATAAATTCGACAATTAATCAAAGTGTTTATTTAATAACAATATTCAATTTTATTTTCCTTATATATGTTTAAGAATTATATGATAGTTATTTATGTAGATAAATTTGATGATTTTATGATATATATATCAATTTAATGTTAAAATAAATCCTATTGCTTAATATAATAATGGCATTAATGTGGGATGAGGAACTTATAGTTGCAAATTGATTGCTGTTGGTGTATGGATTACATTTACCAATAATGGCATTCCATTAACTAATGAAGCTGCATAGGATAGTAATTCAACACCCCTTTCATCTTTTCTCACTCCAATTAAGAAAAAGTAATTGCGTTCCAACCTTTCTTTCATCTAAAATTATGATCAGAATATAATACTCTTTATGGATCAATTTAAATTTGAAGGACTTCTTATTTTCTGGCTATATTTTATGCTTGGCTCAATTCTATGAATTTTTGTTAAGTGATACTTGCAGTGCTACTCTAAAATTATTAATATTTATAATACAAATAAAACACTTAAAGACATTGGGATAAAGAAATAGAATACATCCAAATTAGTTTTTAGAGCAACTTAAATTTTATATGGCATTTATGGTGGTTCTTCAAAGGCAGGTCCATTTGTATTGATTAATGATTAAGCAATTTGTGTTTATCCTGGAAATACAGGTTGACATTATATTTCAATAGTATCAGGTTATAATTTGAATGGATTTTTATTAAATTTGATTCCAAAATCTGAGAATGTTTTATCTTATGTTTTATTTGTAATTTTTAGATCAAGTACAATTTTATCACCATTTTTTTGGAAGGCAGTTTCAATTGATAGACCTTAAACTTGTGTTTGTGAACCTGGAGTATTAGCAGTTAATACTTCAGCAAATGGTATTCTAATATTTTAAATAGATTAAGTAGGTATTTATGTTTATATTTATGTTTATATTTATGGTTATTATTATTATTATTATTATGGTTAATTATCATCTAATTCTAATAAATCAATTTTTTAAGAAACTTATTATATTTATGATTATTAAATTTAAGATTAAATCTATGATGATGTATCATAATTATTTTCATAAACAGTTGATTATCCTCCCTATTAATCACTATAATCTTCAGGTTTTCCTTCCATTAATTAATCTTAATCATANGTTTATTTAATAACAATATTCAATTTTATTTTCCTTATATATGTTTAAGAATTATATGATAGTTATTTATGTAGATAAATTTGATGATTTTATGATATATATATCAATTTAATGTTAAAATAAATCCTATTGCTTAATATAATAATGGCATTAATGTGGGATGAGGAACTTATAGTTGCAAATTGATTGCTGTTGGTGTATGGATTACATTTACCAATAATGGCATTCCATTAACTAATGAAGCTGCATAGGATAGTAATTCAACACCCCTTTCATCTTTTCTCACTCCAATTAAGAAAAAGTAATTGCGTTCCAACCTTTCTTTCATCTAAAATTATGATCAGAATATAATACTCTTTATGGATCAATTTAAATTTGAAGGACTTCTTATTTTCTGGCTATATTTTATGCTTGGCTCAATTCTATGAATTTTTGTTAAGTGATACTTGCAGTGCTACTCTAAAATTATTAATATTTATAATACAAATAAAACACTTAAAGACATTGGGATAAAGAAATAGAATACATCCAAATTAGTTTTTAGAGCAACTTAAATTTTATATGGCATTTATGGTGGTTCTTCAAAGGCAGGTCCATTTGTATTGATTAATGATTAAGCAATTTGTGTTTATCCTGGAAATACAGGTTGACATTATATTTCAATAGTATCAGGTTATAATTTGAATGGATTTTTATTAAATTTGATTCCAAAATCTGAGAATGTTTTATCTTATGTTTTATTTGTAATTTTTAGATCAAGTACAATTTTATCACCATTTTTTTGGAAGGCAGTTTCAATTGATAGACCTTAAACTTGTGTTTGTGAACCTGGAGTATTAGCAGTTAATACTTCAGCAAATGGTATTCTAATATTTTAAATAGATTAAGTAGGTATTTATGTTTATATTTATGTTTATATTTATGGTTATTATTATTATTATTATTATGGTTAATTATCATCTAATTCTAATAAATCAATTTTTTAAGAAACTTATTATATTTATGATTATTAAATTTAAGATTAAATCTATGATGATGTATCATAATTATTTTCATAAACAGTTGATTATCCTCCCTATTAATCACTATAATCTTCAGGTTTTCCTTCCATTAATTAATCTTAATCATAGACATCATCGATTTTATCAGCAATTTTAGAATTTAATACATCTCTTAATTTTTTAACAAAACTCTCAGGTTTTTTAGTATAAACAGAACTTAAATTTCCAATATTTTCTATTAATTTATCTAATAGTTCATTTTCAATTGTATAACTGGAATCAGAAATAGTTGGTCTTTCTGTAAAAACTATTTTTTTAGCTAATTCTGGGTCAGTAGATAACATTCTCCAATATATATATGCTCTATCTCTAAGATCAGGATTTTCACATTCAATAGTAGCTGTTTTTAATAGATTATGAATTAATTCTTTTCCATCATTAGGTCTTTATAAAAATAATTTCATAACAGCAACTAAAATCTAATGTTATACATTTGCAGGTTCATCTTTAAAACTTATAATTAAATATCAGAATTACTTTTCACTGAAATTAGCTAAGAGAGAATCAGCATTTTCTATTGTATCAACATATTCTCCAATAATCCAAATCATGGAGGCCTTTGCTTCCGGATCTTCAAGACTTTTTAGATTTTCACAAAGATCCTTAAGAATCATTTCATATTTTCTAGGATATTTTCTAAATATATCTCTAATAACTATAATGCTTTCCATAACAACATAATTAACTTTAGTTTTTAAACATTCCCAAAGAGCTGTAACACATTTTTCTGCTGCTTTTTCTAATTTGATAGCACATCTTCCAATTGTTCTAACTGATTTTCTTACAAATTCTACATCTACTTCTTAAGTATATTCTTTTAATTCATGTAAAATCTATTGAATATTATCATTATTAGCTAATTTTGATAAGACTTCTAATTTTTATAATTTGATATATATTGGATCATTAAAATTGCAAAAGAATACTTTAATATCTTTTTCAATGATGATTGGTCTCTTTTGAATAATCAAATTAATATTTTTTAATGCGACATATTAAATTTCTGGTTCTTTACCTAAACTTAAAAGTGAAATCAATGGAGCAGTCATTTTAAGTGCATTTTATCTTATTGTTTCTGGATTTTAAAGATAATCCAAAAATTTCATCATAATTTTACATGCTGATAATACTACTCCAGGATTATTATGATTTAATCTAGGACTAACTCTTTCTAATATTCTTAAAATATAAATTATAAATTACGCTTCTGCTTCTTTTCCATCTTCAGGAATATACATAGCCAAAGCATCTAAACAATATATAACACCCCATTCATTGCATTCATTCATAGCTGTCAATATTTTTTAAATTGTATAAGGATTCAATTATAACATTGTTGTTCCTTTTGATTCTTGAACAATCAATAATGCACATACAGCATTTGCAACAACCATTGCATTTCCATCATTCAACAAATTCTCTAAAAGTTTCAATAAACCCTATTCTTCAATGAGCTCAGGTGATACATCATATAATTTAGAAATGCAAATAGCTGCAGTCTTTCTTACATATGAATCTTCATCCTTATAATATATTTAGATTAATTACTTTTATGGATTCTTTTAAAGGATCCAATAAATATTCTGTAATCAATTTTACTCTAATACATCCCATTGTTCTGATAGCTAAAGCTCTAAGAAATGGATTTGTCTTATCTCTTGCATCCTTACGAAAACTATTGACAGCCATAACAGCAAGATCAGGCATAATTTTGGCATAATTGATTATGTACAAGTACACTAACTTTTTTAATTCTAAATTTGATGTTTCCATATTCTTTGCCACATCTGGAAATAACATACTAACATCTTTGCCTCTTGTCATAGCATCAATAATCTATGAATTATAATTCAAAGTACTTTTCTGATGGCATCTCTTTTAGACTCTATTTTGTTTTAATTCAAGGCATCTTGTAATTCTTTGACTTCTTTTCCATATCTAGATCTTGAACTTCTACTGCTACTTGAAGTTGAAGCTGAAGCTGAAGGACGACTCATGCAATTTTAATTTAAAAAATATCTTTATATATATATTTCATCTGGTGAAAAAATTCCCCTTATTATTCCTTGAATATCCTGGATTTGTGCTTTTTGAATGATAGTCATTTATAATATATGGTAATTTACCTACTCCAGGTAAATTCACACTTATTATTATAATATTAAATTTACTGATGGGTTTCGTAATTCTTTAACACCTACAATCTCTTTAAATTCTTAACTTATTCTAATAGATCTCCTTTTTTCAAAAATATATCACTATCTCTTAATAAAGTATCAATAATTGGATTTTATTTAGTACTTTTAGGTATTGAATTAGTTCTTTCATCAAATATTAAACTCTCTTTAAATTTCTTCAAACTCATACTCTTTTTCAAAATAGGTAATTAAGTATTTATAGGTATATCTTCTGTAATTATTTATTTATCTATTTATTTTTATTAATCTTATTAACATTCATTCTATTCAACAAGTGGATGTACTGTAAGTTTTTATGTTTTGTGACCCCAGAATCTATCAATCATAGAAACATGTGGGATTTATTTATCTTTTTCAATCAAATCTGTTACTCTTGTGCTGTCTTCTACAAGAAATACTTAATATTTGTTATTAATAGATAAAGGATCATCACGATATCTTGAAGTATTTGACATTTTTTAATGGATAATTTTGTAATTTTTGGAGGACATTTAATATATATATATATATAATAATAATTTATGTAAAATAAGATAGAATTAATATATAATACTTAAATTTATTAATCTATTGTTATCATTTATGTATATTAAATTAATCATATAAAGTTAATATTAAATATACGTTTTATATGAAATTGAATTATTTGCTGTTGAGCTTGTTGATTACATTTATAGAAACATCAGTAATTTCAAGTATTCTAAATTAACTATGTTAGAGATATGAGCAAAGATAATTAGAAAATCTAATTATAGATGAGTAACAAATAAAATCAAATTAAGAAAATTAAAAAAATTATAGATGATTAAGAATAATGGTTTGAAGGTAATTCAATTAATAATTATAAGAAATTTTTGAATATTATGAAGAAGTTATATATGAATATGATGAATAAGATCCAGATGAACTTAGTTTAGGATCATAGATGGATTTAGAACATTTAATTGAGAACTATGATATACCTGAAGATTGTTATGAGGAAATTGTGAGTATCTATGAATATTACGATGTAAGTGAAGAAACTGAGAAAATTGATAGTAATAAAAAATCTAATCAGAAAACAGAAAATGAAAATAATTTTTAAGTATTTAATTTAGGAGAAGAAGAATTTATTGCTTTGGTTGATGATCATAAAGAAATTTTGGATGATGATATTTTAACAATGAAAAAACCAATTGAATAAGAAGAAGATGAAGAAGATAATTAGAAACATTCAAAGAAAGAGAATCCTATTAATAAAAAATCAAATAATAAAAAAATAATAAAAAATAAAAATAAGAAAAAGAAAGTTAAAAAATAAAAAAAGAAATAGAAATGACTTAAATTTATTTCATATAGACAATAAACTAATAGATTAACAAATCATATCTATTTTACCAATTGGAACATATTCTTTTAAAGCATTTAATTTCAAATATAGTAATTATGTGAATTATTTTAAATTATCATCTACTGGAGTAGTTCTTAATATTCTATTTATTATATTATATTATTATACTAATTTAATTATGGTAACATCTCTAATATAGTCTCTAATGTATCACTTTATTCAACTATCTAACATATTACTAATAAATATCCATATAATGGTATTTATTATTCATAAATAAATTTCTTTAATATCATCAATTATCTATTCCCTTCATATGATTATAATTCCAATAAAAGAAACAAAAATAGATTTTCATGATTAAATGATATTAACAATATCTTACATACAAACTATAATAAATATATAAATTACATCATCTAATTTATTTTTATAAGCCATTTTTATTATTTATCTTAAAGAATATGGAATAACTTTATCTACTTCCATCTTTGTATTTTATTCTATTAAATAGAATAATAATTCAAAAAGATGTTTAATATTAATTAATTCCAATTTAAATTATGATTCTGGTTAAATTTATTCTAAAATCTCAGAAACAATAATAAATAATGATTTATTATTTTCTACTTTCCATTAATATTTATATTAATTATTTCCCATTACTGTATCTTTTATGAATTATATAGTACAAGTATCCATTTACATAGAAATCATAAAAAAAGTATGTAGTTTTACTAATTATTTTGCTAATGTTGATTAATCAAATGTACACATATTGTAAGATTACTTGCAAAGATCTATAGGTAAACTTTTCTTAGATGCAATATATTAATATAATAGCTAATATAATTAATCAACATTTGCAGTATCATTTTATTTAATACATTTCTCAATAAAATTCAATAAGAAATAATACATATGTTAATCTAAAGTAGGTTTATATTCTACAAAAAAGTTAATTACAATCTAATAATAATAGATTTATTAATTTCTTATACAAGATTCAAGGATTGCATAAAATAATATTGAATTTGAATCAATTAATTAATATGATTCTTCAAGAAGTGATTTTAATTATTTACATAAATTTAATCTATTTTCTTATTTATTATTACTCTAAAATTCTTTTAAAAATAATAATGTTCCTGTTATTATACCTGATTTATAATTTTTTAAGAGATTTTAAAATAGTGTTGTTTATGTTTATGGTAAAATACCAAATTCTAAATTTAAGAACATTGCTAAATGCTATAAAATTTAACTTTCCTTTATTTAAAGATTTGATAA
Source organism: Paramecium pentaurelia (assembly GCA_905183005.1). Lineage (NCBI taxonomy): Eukaryota > Ciliophora > Oligohymenophorea > Peniculida > Parameciidae > Paramecium > Paramecium pentaurelia. The sequence continues at coordinate 126,972 of CAJJDO010000152.1, forward strand.
TAAAGTTATTAATTAGCCAAATTGTTTAGTCAATCTAGAATCATTAGCAAAATTAGGAATAATCAATAAAATCATATGAAAAAACTCATCTAAACATACTTCTTAGTATTTTTATATATGTTATACTATTGTAAAAATCAATTAACATAAATCTATTACATTTCCTATAAGATTATGATTTAATAATGTAATTTAATCATCATTATAATTATTAATGTTTAGTAATTAAGGAAAATCTAAGAGCATTTAATGAATGTCTTTACTTAATTTCATTATATTTTATTAATTTGAAGCTCTAAGAATTAAATTATATTTAAATTGAAACCATTGATTTATTAATATAAAATTGATTGGATATAATTATATATTTTAACTTAATTCTTTAAGGAGAATCAAAATATCAGTAACAGAATGCATTAAATTATTATCTAAGAATTATTAAAACATCTTATTAACCTAATTTCTTACTTTTTCAAAATCAATTTCTGATTAAAATTCTTTAATTTTAACAATTAATATAAGTAATTATATTTCAAGTGGAGTAGTTTTTTATAAATCATATTGTTTACTATATTGAATAAAATCATTTATTTTATTTAATTTATAGTATGATAGTAAGATACATTAATTACATTAATTGAGGTAATTCTAATCAGATTTTTTAAGTTCTTCTTTGATATTAAGACAAACTGATATAACAGTTTCAAGATTTTTGTTCTCCTCTACTAATTGACAACATTATTATAAGATTAGATAGTAAGAGTATATTATTAAGTTTGCTTATGAATCAACTAATTTATGTTTTTTTTAGTCAAATTTAATAATAAATTGATAAAATTGATCTATTTTTTCACTTGAATTGAATTAATTAATTTTGTAAATCAGCATGCTAATTTATGAGATTTTGTTACAATCTATGCACTATTCAAATTTATAGCATTATTCTAAAGCAGATAATGTCAATTCGTTTGGTTAATAGATTTTAAGGTATAGTATTTTTTTTTATAATACTTCAAATAGATAAAAATATTCTTAAAGTAAATTTTAGTTTGAAATGTAAATGAAAGAATTGATTAACATCACTTAAACTTATATCATAGGTGTAATATATGTATCATTTTCATCTTATTTTATTGATAAATGATCTTCTATTTAATTGAACCAATTGATTAGCAATCTAAAAGCTACTAGTGACAATTTCATACATAGGATCTTGCACTATCTTCCTTTGATCTTGTTGTAATACTTTGTTCATATCGAAATCTAAGAATTGTTACACTTCTGAAACAAGACCATCGCAAGGTTATTGTAATTGGAGTACTTCAATAAAACATTCTATTGAATTAAGCATAATATTTAATTTAAATAATAGGTAAATTTAATCTTTATATATATATAAATAATACCTCATCTTCTTTCTCCTATTATTCAATCAAATATTAAACCATTTTCATTTTCTTTTAGATTATTTTAATTTATTGATTATACACAAGCCTTAATAAATGTAAATATATTTAGTTTAAATTTCCCCTCTTAATCCTTATTAATATTTCTTCATGGTATTTCTTTTCAATAATTTAAAATTCATAATATATTATCTAAAATTATTTGATTTTCATTCATTTTTTCTAGATTATCTATTAAATATCAAATTATGATTACATCATTATGATTTGACAATAATTAAGGAAATAGAAGTGAGCAAGGAAATATGTATTCTTGACTACACTATGACAATTTTCAAGAATGTTTTATTAGAAAACACTTTGAAATAGTATAATTAAGTAAATTCATTCATTATTTTAATTATTTAGTTTTTATGCAAAATATTTATTTCTTTCCCTATATACGACTCAAAATCTGGTCTTGTTATCTCTTTAATCTTTTAATCTCTTTAATCACTTGAGATTTATCATAATATTCATATCCAAATTTATTTTTTAATGCTCTTCCAATTTTAAGATTGAAATTGTGATTGTCGCTAAAGACATGTGATCCAAAAGTTTCATCTATTATTTGAATCTCTTCATTTGATATGAATTAACCCAATATACGAAATCTATTTCTTGCTGCATTAAGTTTCTTAGCATATACCTTAATCTTAGCTCTTTTCTTTGCACGCTTCATTCTAAATAACTCTGACTTCCTTTTCCTTGTCAAATCTGTAATTTGACTATGATAATGAATTTCATTGGTTCTTCTCTTATGTTTGCTTTCTAGAAGTGATTCAAATTATCTTATCACTTCAATTTCTGACTATGTAAAATTATGAGCCTCCTTAAAATATAGGATTTACTCTTATAACTATCTAATCACATCCTTCTTGCTTGTAATAGATTCATTACCAATCATAAATTGTTCTGATTCCAATTGTGGATCAGCAAGAGTTTTTATAAAAGAAGTTAGGGGAGGACGCAAGAAATTCATTTTTAATAATTTATGTAAAAAAAAGTTATTAAAAAGTCTTCTACAGTCAAATAATTTGATGCAGCCTCTCCAGCAACTAAATTATTAGAGAAGAGAAGAAAGATGTATGAGATACATGAAGCATATGAACATCAATAAGATGAATATAAGAAGTATATTTTTTTATTAAGAATTTTAAAGATAGGAAGAGGAATTTAAGAAATAAGAGGAATAAATAAGAGAGAAGGACAAATCGATATAAGAAGAATTGATAAAGTTTTGTAATTTCTTATAGGAGAATGAGGCAAAGAAAAAGAGAGCATTAGTTAGGTTTTAAGAAGAGAAATCATATAAAGAATAGAAAGAAAAGGAAATATAAGATTTAACTGCATAATGGACTGATTTATAAAGACATCAATAGAGATTGGAAAAGAAAGGTAAACTAGTTTAATTCTTATATCTTAAGTTACATCTTTAAAGAAGTATGAAGATTATTTGGATAGTATCATAAAGTAATATCCAGAATAATATCATGATTTATAATCAATTTTGGATAGATATGCAACATTAACAAATTCTAATTCAAAGTTAGTTGAAGAACATTAGAATATGGAGAAGGAATTTGAGAAACTTAAATATGAATCAACATAATATGAGAAGGAGAAGAATCATGAAATTCTTTAATTAAATAATGATATTAAGGATTTATAAAAGAAATTGGAAGAGAAGGCATCTGAAAGAAATCAAATTTAAAGTGTTTATGAAGCAACAACTAATGATGCTTCATCAAAAAATTTAAGTTTGGGTAGAATATTAATGGCTGTTGATAATCTATTTACACGTTGTTAGGAAGGAACTTAGAGAATGAAGTAGGATTTTGAAGAGTATAAGTAGGATAAACAAAATAAAGAGAAAGTGAAAGATAAAATTACAAATAATAAAATATAAAATTAAGACTTATAATTTAATGATGAAGATAATTATGAATTAAAAAGTTAATAATAATTCTTTATTTTAGGTTAATAAGCTGCTTGGAAATTAAAATAAATAGTATAATTTATGTCAGATTTCAAAAAGATAATAGATAATTGTAAAGGTGAATTGGGTAAATCGAAAGAATAAAAAATTAAATGAAATTAAATATATTTATATAATATTTATGAATAAATAAGAGAAAAGAAAATTACCTAGTCATTTATAATATGATACTGTAAGTCCAGCTACTAAATTACTTGAAAAGAGAAGAAAGATGTATGAAGTGCATGAAGCATTTGAAGCATAAAGAGAGGAATTTAAGAAGTAAATTAATAGAAAAATATAAGATAGGAAGATAAGTTTAAATAAGAGGAAGAAAAAATTAGATAAAAGGATATGGAAATTTAAGAATCTTTAATTAAATTTTGCAAATTTTTATAAGATAATGAAGCAAAAAAGAAGAGAGCTGAAGGAAGATTAGAGGAAGAAAGAAGATAAAAAATATAGAAAGAAAAAGAAATTTAAGATTTGAAAGCATAATTATAGGAATTGGAAAAGAAATAATAAAAATTAGAAAAGAAGGGTATGTTTAGATTAATATCAAGACAGTTACTTCAATGAAAAAATATGAAGAATATTTAGATAGTGTTGCAAAATAATATCCAGAATAATATCATGATATGGGATCTATATTAGAGAGACATAGTACATTGTCAAGTTAGAATTCTAAATTAGTAGAAGAACATTAAGCAATGGAAAAAGAATATGAAAAATTAAAATATGAATCAACTTAATATGAGAAGGATAAAAATCATGAAATATTATAATTAAATAATGATATAAAAGAACTTTAAAAGAAATTAGAAGAAAAGATAGCAGAGAGAAATTAATTATAATAATTAGTAGAGGCATCAGCAAATGAAGCATCATCTAAGAATTTAAGTTTAGGAAGAATTCTAATGGCTATAGATAATTTATTTAATAGATGTTAAGAAGGAACATAAAAGATAAAACATGAATTGGAAGAAACAAAATAAGAAAATAATAAAAAAGATGATAAAAAAGTAAAGAAAGAAGATAATAAGAAATAATAGAATAAAGATGAAAAAGAAGAAGAAGAAGAAGATAATTATGAAGTTAAAAGTTAATAGGCAATGTAGAAATTAAAAATTATATCATTGTACTTAAATGATTTCAAAAAGATTATTTAAGGATGTAAAGAAGATTATAAAAAAGCTTAAAATAAATGATTTTAATTATATATATATATAAATAAACTAAATTTTCATTCCAACTTTTTAGTAACAGCAGATAAGAATTATTTTTTTTATATTTGTGACATAGGAAACCTTCTTGAAGAACGTGCTGTTTCTACTAGATTAATCATTTTGTTAGGTGACATAACTTATTTTTAAGGTGTTTCATAATCACAGTAATCATCATATTATACATTTTTAGTTGTCATTAATTCATTGAAATCCTTTAGTAATATTTGCATAATACTACGCATTTTTGTTAAGTATTTTTATTTTTTTTATTTTATCTTTTATTTTTCTTCTTATATTTATTCTACAGCTTTATTATAATGTTTTTATATTTTAGGTGCTTCTTAATAAAATTTAACTAATGAATTTATTTCATTTTAATTTAGAATATGTAAATCATTTTTGATTGTTGTTCTAAAAGGTTGAAGTTCATTATTCATATTTTATTAAAATTAAGCACAATTATCTTACATTTTGATGATATCATTATCAATTTGTCCTTTTAGATCTCCTTTAATTGTATTGAATTTTAATTTAATACATTCAATGCAGTTGTCTAATTCTCCATCAATTTCTTTTGTTAAATCCTTTTATGGTGAATTGGTAGCTTATTAGAATTCAATTGCATTAATTTGTAATATAGATTCATTTACAAAATCTTTGAATTGAGTAGTTGTTTTTCTAATATGAGTGATATGATCATCAAGAAAACAATCAGCACAACCTTAAATTTCAAATATATAATACCTATTTTCTTTGGAATAGAACATTAAGGATCAACACAAACATATTTGATGCGTTAAGAATCATGATTTGGATGTTAACAATTAGTGATATCCATAAATTTAATATATTATTCACCCGCCAATATATTCCCGGTTATTAAATTCAAATTAAGCAGAATTTGTTATTTCAAATAAAGCAAATAGTTTTTCACATATTCTATTATTGTTTAATGATTTATCAATAAAATAGTCTCCAATTTATCAGAGTTCTTAGATTAATGACAATTATTCTATTCTTAATTATTTATATATTAAAGTTAATTAAATTATAATTATCAATAAAAATAGATAAATCATTTTTAGACATATTGAAATGTACTTTATCCTCTATTATGGTCAGATCTCATTTTTTTATTATTTCCTAAATCAATTTCAACTTCAGATTCACTACTTAATGAGTCATGTAATTGTTAACTTGATCTCCTAATATTAATAACCTAAGGTAAATATAAATAATACATTTGGATTTTTAGTTGGAATACCCATAATAGGATCTTATTTATTAGGAACTTTAATAGACTTTTTGAAATTGAATTGATTTAACACTTTTAATTTAGTAACAAATCCAAAGAATTCTTATAATAGTGAATTATTTATTTAACATTAAGGTGGAGGCTTTGTAATATTTTAAGTAAATTAATGAAATTGATTAAGATATTCATAATGTTTTATGCTTTCACAATAAATTTCATATAAACTTAATGTATCACTATTAGGTAAAGTAGCATATTAATCTATGATTTTTTCAATTTCAGTACAAATAAACTTCTGAAATCTCCATACATCAACATATAGAGCTACTTATATTTCTATTAAATTTGGATTATATTAAATCAATATTAAGCCTGAATTTATCAAATTTTGTATTTTGTAATGCCATAAGAACATTAATTTTGCTTCAATTTGTTCTTTATCTGCCACATAGGGATAATTAAGTTTAAGTACAGCTCTATATAAATCAACATTGGCTGCCAATTTTTATAAATAAACATAACACAATTAAGCATATATTCTAGCTGGTTATGCTTTATCTTCAAATTCAGTCAAAATCTTTTATGTTTATTAATTCTTTTATAAGTCAGGTTCAGTTTAAGTAGAATACCATTCTTATTTTTCCAATTAAACCCAAGGCATTTTTGTTTCTCTTAACTTAATTGCTACATCTTATATTATTTCATTATATTAAAATTGTTAATGTAAAGCTGCCAACAAATGGACTACTTGAACTCCTTGAAGATCTTTAGACTTAGTTTCTAAAAACTAGAACAAAAACTCAATATGCTCTATAATTTAATTATTTATCATTTACCATCCCTATCTAATAAATATTATGCCAAAACTTCACCCTTTTATTTAAGATCTAGTTTACTATTTGAAGTAATTATTTATGCTAGTTTCTCTTATAATTATTAATTTATAGGAGTGCTGGAGGCCTAAGTGGTTTAATTAGAGCCAAAAATGGATGTAAATCTAGAAAAAAGTGACATTTATATAATAATTAATTAAGAACTTATTATTTAATGAAATATTTTTATGTCAACAGTTTAGATAACGGTAAGAGAATTTAAATAACCTACCTAGTAATATATGAAAATGACCATATAAAATGTATTTATATGTATTAATGTAATATTGTATTGTATCAATAGACATTTCCTTCAAAGGTTTATTTGAACCATTCAACTGCTTCTTTTTTAGTTACTCTTTATTATGTGCCTAATCTAGAATTTCTTGATTTTCTTTGAGCAACTCTAAGTCCTGGTCTAGATAAGACTACATAGAAATCCATACCGAAGATACCTATTGATATTATATTAATAGAATACCTGTATATGGATCATATTTTAATCCCAAATCAATATGTTCTTGAATACCAAATCCAAAGTTTCCTGAATCAGAGAAATTTCTCTTTTTTAATTCCATTTCTTTAACTCTTAAACCTCTAACAAGAATATCTCTTGCTTAATCACCTCTGATTGTGCAAAAGACAGAGATCTTTTCATTTCTTCTGATACCAAATGATCTCACTGTATATCTTGCTTTACCAAATACAGGCTTTTATCCTGTAAGGTCTTCTAAGACTTTAGCTGCCTTAGTCAATTTATCTCCTGATTCACCAGCACAAATATGAACCATTAATTTTTCAATTCTAATTTTTCTCATCACATTTTCTTTAGTTTCTTATGGTTTAGCAACTTTTGTTTAAGCTGCAGGTTATTATTTAGCATCTGTTTTAGGTTATGCTCCTTTACCACCTTTTTGAGCTTATTAAGACATCTTATTTCCTCAAATTAAAATAAAAAAAAAATCTTTATTTTTGAAATGTTATCAGATTGAAGATATTAATTATAATAATAAATAATTTGTTAATAATTATATATATGTACTATTGTTTATACTGTAATATATCATTCTTATTAGACTTATGCTTATTCTTTGTCAATTTCTCCTTATTTAATAAGATTAAGAGCAGTTTAATCTTCAGCTTATCCTTTTCTTCTAACTTAGGATGTCTTTGATCTTTAAGAATCATCATAAAATTCTCTCAATTTTTAAGCTAGATTTAATTAATTCAATAATTATACCATCAACTTTGGGTCTTTTGACTAACTTGACTTTTCTTAATGTAATATTTTATAATGGGAAAATAGCTCTAGTGGCTTTTCCAATTTCTTTGGCAAGAGTCTCTTGATTGAAGAAATTAAGCAATTAAGTAATTGATTTTTTGGAGACTTCCTTAAGAACAATTTCGACAATCTTCTTTCTGATGTCTTTGATTTGACTTCTTTAAGCATATGTTGTTTTTCTTTATTGATTTTTAATTGACTTAGTAAATGCAATAACAAAGATTCTAAGGATATATCCATCTTGAGATCTGGCTTCAACTTAAGTCTAAAAGGAATGATAAACTTAAATACTTCAATCAAAGTTTATCGCTTTTTAATCATACCGAAGATCTTATCCTTTGTAGAATCAAGACCATAGAAAGATGTTCTGCATCTTGTACCTTCAACATCATCTATAATCAATTTCACTTTTCTCCATGCCATCTAATCTGATTGTCCTTAAAGGTCAGCCAAAGATGCTTCGACTACTCTTCCTTTAATTGCTTCTGTAGCCACAACTAAAAATTTTATTTATAATCAAATACCTGTTCCTGCAGATTTATTAATGCAAGTAAACCCAAATCCACCAGCACTAAAAGGCACAGGTGCTGTTAATTCAAACCATTCCTTTCTAGCTAATGGGTCAATTGTTTTCTTTTATCCCTTCTTCTTTCCTAATTTCTTATTCTTTCCTTGAGTCATGCAAAAAGATTTTGATTTTTTTTAATTTTTTCAAAAAATTTATTATCTCTCTCTCATCTAAGTCCTTAAATAAATATAAATTATTTAATATTATGAGATAAGACAGTCCTCGCTTTAGAGCAGCATTACTTCATTCCATTGAATAAGAAAGAAGCAAAAAATTAATGGATTTTAATGAACTTTTGAAAGATAATGAACTCACTTATCTTAAATTTGCCTTCAAAACTGAAGAAAGATAAGAAAATATTTATATCAAGTAATTTTAAAAAGGCACTAATTTCCAGAGAACAGGTTTCATATTTATTGTAACCTAAAGGGACAATGAATATTGGTGATCTATGGTCAAATGCTTAAATCAATAGGTATTTAGATATCTCTAGATTTACGAAAGATAAATTCTTATTACAAAAATTAGCTAAATAAAATAATAAATTCACTTACATTCGAAAGCCTAATACCTTTTTTTCTTAAACACCCAGACCCCAACCTGTTGAAAAGAAGGACCTCAAATCTATTATTACAGAATTAAATATTTTGCATAAAGAAAATAAAAAACTACGATCTTAAATTAATCGAAAAATTTATTGTAAAACAGTCTAATTTTGAAAATCTAAACATATATATTCACACAAAATTCATAAATTTCTTTATCAATTTCATCTACTTTTTATTCAACTCTTTCTTTGAACATTTCTTTTATGCACATTCCAATAATTGTTCTGCTGCCTCACTTTTTTTTTTAACGCATTACTCAGCCTAGTTTAAAAAATATAAATTTACTTCCTTTATTTCCTAAACTGTGGGGTTCTCTTAAGGAGCACATTCAGATATAGCTTCAAAACATTCGTAATCTTCAAAACATTCATTAATTTAAACTCCACATTTCTCATTTAAACATACATTATCTTCATCTATAGTCTTATGTTTCTTTGAGAGGGATGCAAGTAATAACATACTGATAAGGAAAATCTTATTCATTATTTATATAATAACTCTAAAGACAGACTATATTATCTTTAAATACTCATTATTATTTTTATTCTATGGAATAATTAACTATTATTAATTTGTATAGAATCTAAGATAAATGATTTATAGAATTATAATCTTATTAAATATGAAATTCATTTATAATGAGTGTTTTCAATTATAATAAAATATTAGATTTATTATATAACATAAATGCAGAACGTATAAGTGAAACACCTTCAATAAGTACGTAAAGAAATCATGAACTCTACAAGTTATGCTGTAGAGTAGTAAAAGAAAGATGAGTTCGTAAATAATTATTGTTATTATTATATATCAGATGAGAATTATGAGACATACATTAGCAAATGGGATTATATCTTCATTCAAAGATCTCATGATAATTAATTAATTAGAGAATTATGACTATAAGAGTTATTTAATTTAGAAATACGTAACTTACATATTTAAATTTATAAATAGAAACGAGGACCTCTTCATATAGTTTGTGAGAATGGCAGACTAACACTTATAAAATATTTTATAGAAAACAACTTATATGATATTAATGAGATATGTGATGGATTCACACCATTGAGTTTATTAACTCTTTATTATATATAAACACCAGAGAAGTGTACTTCAACAGAGACATTAGAATTAATGTTTGCAAATGGTGCAGATCCTTTATTGTATGTAGATAAAAATGGTAAAAATCTATATGATTATTGCAATATGGTAAAGAAATAGTAAGGAGAACCACTTAATTTTGTTTTATAATATATTCAAGATATATATTTTAAGAAATAGAGGGAATAGGCATTAAAGAATGCTATATTACTCTCATTATGTGATAATCAAAATAATAATAATAATTTAACTCATTTATTGACCATAGATGATATGAAATAAATTGCTGAATATCTAATTGGTCCCATATAATAACAAATTGATTAATGACAATATATTAAAAATAATCAATATATTTTAATTAATAATGATGAATATTTTATATGCATGAACCATGATTGCAAAATATTACAATGATAGGCCTGATATTATACTATTGTCTTTTTATTCAATATTTTTTATATATGAAACTAATTTAAATTGCAATTTTATTGTCATTTTTGTCAATTTTATTGAGCAAAAGAATTCATCTAAATGAAGAAATATAATAATGTATAAGAGAAAAATGTCCTGAATAATTGAAATTATGTTATGACGACAATGCTTGTCAATTATAATTAAATAAATGTAGACCTAAAGTTGATAAACCTCCTAAATAAGGTACTAAGATTAAGCCATTTTCAAATGTACTTTGTAAGATAAAATGTTTATCAATTAATTAGCCTGTTTAAAAAAAAATGAGAATTCCTATAATTTGATTGATTGTGCATATTCAAATTGTGAAAAAACTCCATAATCATAATTATATCAATATTTATTGGGTAATATATGATGATTCAAAGTGAAAAGTCAATTTATAAGACTATACATAATATATAAATAACTTATAAGATTAGAAGTAAAAATTAAAATTCTATGCTAAACATATAAAAAAATCAGATTTTTAATTGTTGCAATTCATCTTTACTATCTCTACTTTCTATTGGATGTACTTTTGTACTACCTGTAATAACATGATTGATTTAATGATAACTTTTTAATACATTACTATAAATTAAAGAGAAAATTACTTTTTTGAACTTGGTTAAGCTGTTTAAATGGTCTCTGATTAAATTTTAATCCATTTATCTTTAGCTGCATCAGCTGTTACAGGATTACGACGATCATAATCATCATAGAAAGTTAAGAACTTTTCATCATATGATTCAATAGTAGCATTGTCAATTCCTAAATCTACAATACATCCACAAATAGATTAAATAGGAATTAAATAATGTAAAGTGGAAAGTCCTAATTGAATCCAAGTAAGAGTATGTACTTGATCATAATTAATCCATTCCCACAAAGTACAACCTAACTATATATTCAATATTATAGAACTATTACAGAAAAAAGCATAAGGATCAATTCTATATAGAAATCTATCATAGCTTCTGCCATAGCACTCCCAGTTGGTGCAGGTTTAGAGTCTCTTCTTAATAGTAGATATTTCTCTGTCCAATAAATACACACAATTGATCCAAAAGTAAAACATACACCTAAAGGTAATAAAGATGCATAAAGGAATGCTAACATTAAAGTCTTAGATAACTGAGCATATTTTTATGATAAATCAATTGTAGGACCTTCAAAAGCTCTATTATTATGATAAATAAAATACTGATTTGCTTCATTTTATGTATATTTACAATTTTCTCCCTATTTTAAAATTTTGTTTCTGACATATAATTTGTAAAAGTAATTGACATCTAATAAGAGAATGAACCATGGTACTATAGAATTAGTAATGAAAATCAACATGATATCAGAATTAAGACCTCCTATTTACCAAATGGCTTAATTAAGTGTCACTGATTGATCCTTAATCACAAGATTAATAATTAAGGTAAGAATTGCAGTATTAAGAAATTATGCAACACCCATTTTATATGCTACACTTACATTATAATCAGTTCTAGTAGCTTATTATTCAAGTTCTGCAAATTTAACAATCATTTTTGCAAGTACACCATTGATGACTGAAATGAGAATAGATGAAGCAATTCCAATAAGGTTAACAATGATTGAATCTATAAGAGATCCTTCTTCAGTATAATTGTTTACAATGGATTAAATGTAAGATAATCCAAAAAGACAACCGAATCCTAATATAAGTAGAAATAAAGTCATTCCATTTGTTACTAATGTTCTTTTATATTATTCTTTAATTGTTATACCAAGATTTCCCCAAATGATATCTCCAGGTTCTGGTGCCTTTTTCACAAATAAACTATTGTTACGAAATTTTTGATAATGCTTTTATTCAAAACCCAATTATTCAAGTAGAATTTAAAATTTTGTACATTTAAATGTCTTACATACATTATCAGCCTATTTCTCATAATTATAAGAGATAACACAAACACCACTAAAATCAAATAAAGTTTCTTTATGATCTTCCATGTAATCTAATTCTTTAGATATTGTTGCTATTTCTTATTCTAATATTTATCTTGATGGAATAGACTTAGGAATTGATTTGCCCTCTGCTTCTAATTCTAAGACCTTTGTTAATACAGATTCTTTAAGCTATTTCTATTTATTCAACTTTAAATAGGGTTAAATTTCATATGCTATACATAATTTCCTTAATTCTACAGTTTCATTTTAGAAGACTTGCATAAAAAACTAGTTTAATTCATTTTCTTTTGCATCTCTTGGAATATTTTCAACAAAAATAGAGTAATCAGATGCTAGAATGGCTGCGTCATCCAATTCCATAGCTATTTTATTAATGTGTCTCCTGTAGAAGAGTGTAGTAAATAAGATGCAAATAAGAGATATAAAATTCAAAAGACTTCGAATATTATCCAATTAGCTAATAGTAATAATAAACATTTACCCATCATCATTTGTAAGAGAAAATAAGTTGAAAAAATTAGTCTAACATTTCTCACTTTGACTATCATCTAGATTATCACATCTATGTCCTTCCATGTTTGCATATATATTATATCCACAACTTATAGCTCTGCATTAATTGCAATATTGTACATATACTCAAAAATTATGACACCTGCAAAAACAAGAAAGTCAAAATATAATGCTATTCCAGAACCATTGAAGCTGAATTCTTTTCGAGATGAACATAAAGGTAGCTCTTCTATTATTGTAGGCAATCCACAACATGGACAAACATTTGTTTTGTCCAAATCAATATTTGGATCAGTTCTAGCAAATTTCGTTGCAGCAGCATGCATTAATGCAATATCTATTTTTGGAGGTCTTTAAAAATCATTATAGATTGCCTCCAATTATTATTCTTCGTTTTAAGTCACACCAATCACTTACAGAACTTAATTAAGCATTATTATATAAATAACTTATTTTACAATCAGAAAATTATATCTTAAAATAAAGAATTAAAGGTTAAATCAAATATTAAATTATTTAGTTGACAAAATACGCACTATACTATTTTATAATGATTATTTAAGAATAATTGATTATTCTAGTGCGTGATAAAAGACTTAATTTATTAACATAATGGAATTCATAAATGCCCTTATATAACTTCTGCGTATGAGGAATTGTCTTGTAAATATTTAAATGGATTTTTGTAAATTAAGTTTAAATACATAATAATCATAAAGGATTAAACGATAAGGAGATAGATAAAAGAAGATAGAAACTATCTTAGAAATTTGTGAACATATCTTTAATTTAATACTATTTATTTAATAAGTAAGGGAGCCAAAACTTTTTTAGTTAAGTAATATTAATACAGTTAACATAAAAAAAATATTGTTGTTTCTTCCATTATTTCTTAATTTAGAATGAGAATATTAGGTTTAATGTAAATTGGATTATTATACTGAACAAAAAAATTGATTTTATTAGTTTTTCTCACTAATTTTAGGTTTAACTTTTTATTTGATTTGCTTCTTTTGATCTGATTTAATTGGTTTAAAATAAAGTATTATTTTTTTCAAATAATGTTAGAAGAAATAAATCAAATCACATAAATAATTTGGTAAAAATTCTTTTATTTTTAATGATATTAGTTAAAGAAGTATTATTATTTTCCAAATGTGAATAAAACAATCTGCTAAAATTAAAGCTAAGGTCAAAAAGATTAAAATTGCTATTTTTTATAAAAATAAGCTTGATGAGTTAACAATATCATTAAAACAGACCCCTCAATTATCAATAATAAATTTAAAATTAGAATGTAATATCAGTATCAAAAAATAAATATTAACAATATCAAGTATTAATTGTTGAATCATTAGCTTTGAAAGAGCATAAAAGCTAAAAGAAAATAATTCTACAATTTTTAATAGTCTAATTAATTTATTGGTTTTCTTCATATTATTTGATGGAGTAAAATAAAAAAATTATCGATAATCTATTGTATTATAAAAATTTATATATTACTCATTCTATATCCCCTTTGATCAGCTTTGACATCTGTATTAATAGTTGCAACATCAATGCTCTGCGGATATTTAGGGATGTAAATTACCATTTCATGTATAAGTTTATCATTTATATCTTTAAAGCTGGGCTTTCAAAACAAGTTATTTTTTGAATAACTTTTGGTTTCAAATGCTTAATCCATTAATCCTTAATCGTAATCATTTACAATACTTGATATAGCCTTAAAGTATAAACATTTAATCATTTGCTGAATCTACTAGTTCTACTTTAGTTGTCTATTCTATTGAATTAAAAGTTATTACAGAATGCAATTGTCTTAACATCTAATCGTTGTCCTTTTTATGACGTTGATTTGGCTGAATTAGGCATGCTATCCAAACTGAAAGTTTGATTAATAACAGCCTAGGGAACCATTTCAAATAACGCTGGAAGTATGGCCAGATACAATGAATTGGGAAAGATATCAGAAAAATCAACAGATGCTTTGGATGTATTTGGAAATACTACACATTAGTTATAGAAAGAGGATTTGATATTGAATTTACTGATCTTGTTTAAATATCACTTTATGGAAGTTACTTAATCAGAATACAAATATTAATTAAAGATGGATAAAACCATACATTGGTTATTTGGATCTATATTTCCATATTCTTTTTTTTGCTATCTAGTTATTTCGATAATCTACTCTTTAAATGGAAGAATAAGTTGGAGGATAGTTTTATTTACATCTTGATATTCATGCAGGAAGAGAAGAATGATATTTTTTAAACTTATAGTGCTATATCAATCAAAGCATCATTCAAAGAAATGATACTACATGGATTGCTTATAAATATTCCATTTATTTATTCTAGGGTATTAAAACTTGGAAAAATGTAGGATTATTATTTTGTTCTTAATCAGTGATTAGTTGATTACCAAAAACTTTATTTAATTGTCTTAGAAAGCTATTTCTGCATCAAAAATAGGAAGATCATAGGTAAAATGCAAAAAAGTATATAGGAGTTGGATTTTAAACAATGATATAGGAGAAATCAAGAAGAATGGGTCTGATAAACATTAGGCAGTTTTTATAGGTATTGAATTTTAATCATTTTAGGTTATACTGTTGTTGGTGATCCTTTTTAAGACATATTAGAATTTTGATTATATATTATTATTATACTATGGCAATTTTGTTATTTTGTGTTGCTGAAACATTTTATAATACCGGCTGGTAATATTAAGAATGATATTATTAAATTGTAGCTTTTTGAATGAATTTTTTATCATAATAAAATATTTAATGAATAAGTTTATTTATAACATTAATGAATTCTAAATATTTTTCACCAAAGGCAAATTAACAATTCTTTGAAAGCTTTCTTAGATCACCAAGAGAAGTTAAACTATATAGAATAAGATTTGATTCAATTTTTAATGAATATTTACATCGAAAGGCTGAGCATTTCCAATTGGAACCAATTTTGCAGACAAATATAACAGATTAAATAAAAGAAAAGGTTGAGAAGCGAAGAAGGACATATGAAAAGAGGCACACTTCTACTTAATTAAGTCCTCTTTCACATTTCCATATTTAACCAAGTCCTTAAGTAAAAAACATATAAAGACATATTTCAAGAGGTAAGCGAACCAGATTTGATGTATAATTAAATTAATCACATATGTGAATTATTTTTATTAATAATTAATTTATGATTTCCAAAGAGGAAGCTAAGCAATAAGATCAAAATAAAAAAGCATAAAAGAATAAAAATAAAAAGAAAGAAGCCAAAGGTAATAACAAAAAGAATCAGAAGGATGTTGATTCAGATGATGACTTTTTAGATTAATTAATATAATAAAATTAAGAAGCCTAGAAATAGTAATAAATTCAATAATAATAATAATAAATAATAGAGGATAAGAAAAAGTAATTGGGACCAGATTATATTGAAGGTGATCCCATAGTATATATTGATAATTATATTATAGACTAATTCAAGATTTGTTGATAATTCTGGAATCAGAAAGTTAGGAAATTGGGAAGAGAAGGAGTGGAAATAAACCCAACCACCAACAATTCCAGTTTCCAAATAGTTTCCTTAAGCTGTTTATCCAAAGGGATAAGAAATTCCATATTTGGGTGAGAAGTCTTCAAGAATCAGTAAAGATGAAATGAGAGAAAAGGATTTGATTCATGAACATTAATTATAATCATTAAGAAAGGCTGCTGAATGTCATAGATAAGTAAGATAATATGCTTAGGCTAAATTATTGAAACCAGGAAATAAGTAAATATTTATATTATACTTATAGATTGATAGATATATGTGAAAAATTGGAAAATATGAATAGATATTTAGTAGAGGAAAATGGATTAAATGCAGGTATAGCATTTCCAACAGGTTGTTCTTTAAATTTCTGTGCAGCTCATTATACACCAAATAATGGAGATAATACAATCTTAGGATATGATGATGTTTGTAAAATAGATTTTGGAACATAAGTAGATGGATGGATTATAGATTGTGCATTTACTGTTGCATTTAATCCAGTTTATGATACTTTATTATAAGCAGCTAAAGATGCAACTGATACTGGAATCAAAAATTCTGGAATTGATGTTAGATTAGGAGATGTTGGAGCAGCAATATAAGAAACTATGGAAAGTTATGAAGTTGAAATCGGAGGAAAAGTTTATAAAGTTAAATCAGTTAAAAATTTAAATGGACATTTGATATGTAAATATCATATTCATGGGGGTAAAAGTGTTCCAATTGTCAAATCAAATGATAATACTTTAATGAAAGAAGGAGAATTATATGCAATTGAAACATTTGGATCAACAGGCAAAGGATATGTAAATGAGGATTTGGAATGCTCGCATTATATGAAAGACTTCTATGCAAAACCTACAGCTGTTAGAGTTCCAAAAGCCAAATCACTTTTAACTCACATAGATAATCATTATGATACTTTGGCATTCTGCAGAAGATTTTTAGATAGAGATGGCTAAACAAATTATTTATTAGGATTGAAAAATCTATGTGATCTAGGAATAATTAATCCGTATATTATTATATATAATATCATAGATATCCTCCTCTTTGTGACATCAGAGGTTCATATGTGTCATAATATGAACATACTATATTCTTAAAACCAAGCTGTATAGAAGTCCTTTCTAGAGGTGATGATTATTGAATTAATATTTATCTATGTTAAATATAAGATGTTTTTATATTTTAATTAGAATTACTATACTTAATCATAAATCTTCTTTCTTTACAAAACTACTATTCTCTTCTATAAACTTAGACAAGGCTTCAGCTGTTCTTGCTGATTAATACTTTATTTATTCTGGTTTATCTTGTCCTTTCTTAAAGAATATTAATGTAGGGAATCCCTTGATTTCAACAGAACCAGTCTAATGAGTAGTCCAATCCATTTCAGCTATAAGAATATTTTAATTATCTTTCAAATTCTAAGCAAGTTCCTTATAAGATTCTGCCATAGCTTTACAATGTCCACACCAAGGAGCAAAGAACTTAACTAATACATCTTATTTGCTATTAAAAACAACATGATCAAAGTTGTCACTTGTTAATTCAATGACTGTTCCTTCATTCTTTATTTCATTGAATTCAGGTTATTTCTTTTCTCCACTCTCAACTTTACCTAAATTTCTTTCTAAAAAAGCTTTCATTCCTTAGAAAGTTCTATCTCCCTCATATTCCTTTCTCGTTTTAGTATTACCTTCTTATTTAAATAGATATAATGTAGGATATCCTTCAATAGGAATATCATCAAATTGATTTGCTGTATGATCTACTTCAGCAATTACTATATCATCCCTATTTAATTCTTTAGCTAATCTCTCAAAAGTGGGTGCTAAAGTTTAACAATGACCACACCATGGGGCATAGAATTTAACAAATATATGTCTATGGTTTTCAAAAACTTATTCTTTGAAGTTCTCTGTTGTCAATTTATGTACTTAACCATCACCTTTTATTAATTTTGCTAATCTCTATGCTTCTTTTTTTGGTCTTGTTACTTCTTCTATTAAAGATTCAACAGCTTTTTTCAATGTTCCAAGTGAATCATCATTAAATGTTGTAGTAGTTGTTTTCTTTGTTCTATATTAATATACTTAATATATGTACTCATAATCATAGTAATAAATTGTATTTTAAGCAACTGGACTTTCTTTAATTAAATATTCAAATCTTCTATTACATAATTCAAGACTTGGGTCTATCATAACAAATCTAGTTGAATTAACATATGATTCAGCTATGTATTTAAATCTTTTAAAAAGAACTCCATTTTTTTATCCTGCTATTCCAATCAAAGGAATCTTTTCATTTTCTGCCTTCATGAATTCTTCTTCATTCAAAGAGAATACTAGTGGATACCCTTTTGTTGAAATGAATTCTGATAATCCATTTACATCTCCATTATAATAAAGTGGTTTTTCAATATCCTTATTTATTAATGTGTATTTGTGAGGATGACCTTATCGTAATACATTATTTTCTACAATCCCAAATTTTACTTAAATGTGATCCAAAGTTACTGATGATAAATCATCTTAATCAAATGCGTATTTCAGAACTGCAACATTTGATCTTTTCAAAAACAAATCAATCTAACCAAATTTTAAATAGTGATGATACCTCTTCTTAATTATAAAGTTTTGTGATATGTTCATAAGCATGTTACAATGCAAATTCAAATAATATTTCTACAGAATCTGAAGAATTTGGAAAATCAATTGATTCCCCATTTCTAAAAAGTTTCAATGTTGGATAAGCATTGGCATCATATTTAGCTGCCAATGATTTACTTTCTTAAACATTAACTTCTCCTAATACAAATCCATACTCCTTCAATCTTTAAGCCAATTAAATGAATACAGGCTTCATTTTTTAGCTGATTTTTAATTGATATTCAATACCAGTATCCACATGTGTCAATATAAAATTTGACCAATAATCTTGGATGTGAATCCAAAGCTTATTAGAAATTTCTACGGCTTAATTACAATATTCCATCAACTTCTAGAATTTGTTCTGACGAAATAACGAAAAATGTTAGTGCTAGTAATAAAAGGAATTTCATGTCTTTTTTTAAATATTTAATTTTCTTGCGTGTATTTTTCTGTTAAAATGAAGAATTTTCTAGATTTCTATATAGAGTATAAAAATTCAATAAATAAATTTTATATTCATTATTACAAAACTATTTATTCAAACTTTAAATTAGAGTGACCCTTTAATGTTTTTTTATTATAATTCCTCTTAATCTATTAAATCTAATTAATTAAATACTCTTTTTCAATTTTGGCTAGATTTAATACATTTTAATTTGATTGCTATGAGGTATATCATCCTCTTCATTTACATTGTAATCATTTTCTTCTAAGATGCATTCTTATTTTTAAACTTTTAATGATTAACTCTACTATCTTGAAGCAGATTAATTTTATTCTTCCCTTTGTATATCTGCTGTATTAGATTTGCTCCTCATTTATGGTGTAACACTTAACGGGGAAGTTATAGACTAATTAAGCTCCTATCCCATCAAAGGTGTTTTGGCATATAATTAAGAATTTTTTTTGTGTCTTGGGTAAGAATCAGCCCTTTTAAATATTAACTAAATTTACAAAATTAATTTATGATCGGCTTATTTTTAAAACCATGGATGTTGGAGAGCTAATTCAGAACTGATTCTTAATTCTGGATTCTTTTCGAGTAATGATTTTAATAGATGGACAGCTTCTTCACTTAGTGGTTAATTATTTATTAAATTGAATTCTATCTAACAATGATAGTTTTTCATCACAATCTCATCATATGACTTAGCTTTGAAAGGAGAATGACCAGTCAACATGATGAACATAAGCACCCCTGCACTAAAAATATCTATCTTGTAATCGTATATTTTATCTTGAAGTAATTCAGGAGCAACATATCCAGGAGTTCCACAACGTTTAAACATGTAATCACCATCTATATTGTAAAAATCAGCTAGACCAAAATCTGCAATTACTAAATCAGATATATCCTTTTTCGATCTTAGAATCAAGTTTTCTGGCTAAATCATTATCATTTTTCATTACCTTAATATCTCTATGTAGAACCCCTACAGAATGAATATAGTCAATTGATTATAATATTCTAAACATTATATGAGCAACAGTTTTCTCATCATAAACTTTACCTTTCATTTGATTAAACAACTCTCCACCTTCTAGCAACTCACAAACCAAAAATATATAATTGTCATTCTCAAAAACTTCATATAATTTTATTACACCAACAAAATCCATTTTTCTCATTATAGATAATTCCTTTATGAGAGCCGGCTATTTATTTATATTTATTTTCTACCTTATCAACTTGAATATCTTAAAATTTCAACTTGTCGAAAGCCTTTACAGCATACATAGAGTGATCACTTTTTTTGGATGCACTGTACACCTATGCTTATTTGATAATGCTTTACCTTTGCAAAATTCCCCTTTCCAATCAATTTATTTATAGAATAGACATTGTTGAACCCTTTCTAAACACAAAATGATTTGAGGTAATCATACCACATTCCTAAGGCTTATTCATTATGAGTATAAAACTCAACTGATTTTCGATTCTTTGTCAATTTGAATCCTGTGTTTTTAATCTTCTCTAGAGTAACATTTTATAGATCTATATATTTTTTTGAACAAGCTAATTTTCCATCCTGGATAAAGTAGTTGGCTTCTTTTTAAATTCCTAATTTCGAATTTTTTATCAACATTCCACTAATTATTGGATCTGATGCTTAAATTACTTCTTTAATCCATAAATTTGATTTGGTATCATCAAAAAATGAAGCTTTTGGAAAATTCATCAATACTTTATTAATTTTGTAAAATCAATTTATTCAATAAATAATTACAACTAATTTTGAATAAATCTTGTTAAATACTCACTTAATTTCTCTTTTAAATTTTATCATTTTAAGATTCAATAAAATCATCTCTCAATTAGCATTTATTATTAATTTCTTATATTCAAAAAAAATATTCTAAGACAATTACCCATACTTAGATATATTTTTATCTTCTCAGTAAAGTCTTTTGAAATTATTTCAGGATCAATCAAGAGTACACAGCAATTGATATTTGAGTAAATATTATTAGGTTAATCATTAAAAATTAGAATTTCCTTTAAGAAATATTTAAAGAAGAAATGCTATTTTTTTTTCATTAATATTTATAAAAATATATAATTAGCTCTAATTTATTGATCTAATCAATCTATTTTTGGTAGATAATCTTTAAATTTATTATCTTAAATTTATACTTACTTTGATAAATGTTTTTTAACTTTTATGATAAAGAGAAATATATATTATTATAATTATATTATTAT
>CAJJDO010000152.1:150231-269463 GCA_905183005.1 Paramecium pentaurelia
ATATAAATATTAAATATATTTATTTCAAAAATAAGATAAAATATTTAATTTTTGAAGATCATTATAAATTATAAGTATTAAATCTAAAATTATAAAAAATACGGTTAAATTAAAAATTCTTTGCTCATTATAAATAATAAGTAATAGCTATAATTCTTTGAATTATAGGATTAAAGTATGTATTATCATACTATTATAAGTATTAAGGCAAAAAAATTAAATATATAAAATAAATGATAAATTCATTTTTAGATCATTATAAGTATTAAGTAAAATAATTGTAATAATAAGATTAAATTAGAAATTATAAGTTAACAATTAGTAATAAGTATAATAGATAATTACTTCTATTATATGATGATATTGGATATTAGTAAATCATTATAAATTAGAATTTATTATCAATAGATAATTTAATTATATGATAGAAATGTAAATTATTTAGTCAGTCTCAGTATAAAGATCATTATTTCTATTTTAAGATAAAAAATGAAATTATTATGTCTTTATAAATAAAAATATATAAGAATTCTTATGCTCAATATCAAGGCTATTTGATTGTTTTTTTGAATTAACTAAGCTTTCTTAATCTGCTTAGTAAATTAGAATATTAAAACATAATCTAAAATTATTAATTATTTTAATTTGAATTATTAGGATTTAATATCTATATCATAATATTATAGTGAATAATAAATAAAGAAGTATAATATGGAAATATTATAGTTAGCAATTTGACTTTAACCTTTAGATTAATTTTGAAAATTATTTAATATGAAAAATGTTAATGATGATTAGTTGAATTATATAATTTAAGTAATTTAAAACAATCTTCTACAAATATTAATTAATTTAAAAAGAAAATATAAAAGAGTTTCAAATTAAAGCAATTAATTTTAATCAGATAATTTTACTATAATGAAGAAACAAATAACAACATCTATTAAAGCATCTTAACATATGTAATAAGATAATTCTAATAAAATAGATAAAATTAGAATATTATCCAAAATATAAAATATATGATTATTTGTACAACAACAAAAAAATATTGTGTATAGATTTTGTAAAGTAATATGAAAAGTATAAATGAATAATGTTCCATTAAAATTAAAGGAATTGTCAGAAATTCATCATTTATAAGTAAATAAGTTTCTATCTTTGTTTATTGTAATTTTTTTTTATTGTAATTGATGAAAGGAAATTAGTTGTTTGAACCATAGATAGTTTCGAAAAAGCATGATTTGAATGAGAAGGAAATCTCTTGCTCATATCCAGATAGATTAATTATTTGTTATGACTAAATAAAAAAAATTCCAATACCTTTATAAGGAGTTCATTATTTTTTAAAGGTTTTGCAAGGTTTAGTAATAGTGGAAATATAATAAATTTATTCAACTTTATGTTACCAACAGCCAATAGAGGTAGAATACTTATTTTCAATTAATGAAAATGCAGCAGTCACAAAAATGATTGTTGAATTAGGGGATAACAAAGTATATGGAATAATTAAGGAGAAAGCGGAAGCAAAATAAGAATATGAAGAAGGGATTAAGTAAGGTAAAACAATGGCGTATAGTGAATAAGATGAGTAAATCCCGGAAATCAAAAGAGTTAAAATTGGGGCCCTCGCTCCATAGAAATAATTAAAAATATTATTTGAATACATCCAACCCTTAGATGTGTTTTTAAATAAATTTTGGAAGGTAGAAGTTTCCCCAATGATTGATGAGAATTACTTAAATTTATAATTTTAAGAGTTTAGAAGTTAGAGCTAATATTTAAATAGAGTGAATAGATATATTTAGAAATACGTTTAGATTGACTAATTTGATTACAACTTCAAACAAGATATTTCTGTATAAATTGATATCGGTTCCCCAATTACGTATTATAAATGCCCTACACACTCTATTGTAAGTTGTAGAGCAAATAATGAAAATGTAAAGTCGAAAATTGACGAAGAACATTTAAGAAAGTTAATTTTGATTTTAGAGGATACTCCATCCAACTTTATTCCAACAAAATAATTTACACTACTTTTTTCAAGTGATGATATAAATCTCCCTCGTGCAATTTTAAGTCATACAAATAATGACGCTTTATTCACTTAAAAGTATTGTGCTACATTAAGTTTTATTCCAAAGTTTAATTAAACTACTTTAGATGATGCATATTCACAATACTTGGATGGACTAAATATTGCATAGAATTAATTTATTAATAGAGGAAATTATTTATTCTTCATAGACAGAAGTGGATCAATGGCTGGTAGCAAAATCTATAAAGCAAAATAATCTTTAATCTTATTCTTGAAAAGCTTACCTGAAGACTGCAGATTCAACATAATTTCATTTGGGACAAAGTTTGAATCTTTATGGTCTGATTCGAATTAATATTCCTAGGATACCTTAGAGTAGGCCATAAATCATGTTTATAATATGGAAGCGAATATGTTGGGGACAGAAATTCTAAGACCCTTGTCTGAAATTGTCTACAATAAATCTTATGGTAAATCAAAAACTACCACCTTGAATATATTCTTACTTACAGATGGAGAAGTAGAAGCCACCCCTATAATAGATTTGGTAAAGAAGAACAATTAAGCAGAAACCAGAATTTATACTTTAGGAATTGGATAGGGATGCAGCTAAAATTTAATTAAACGTTTGGCTGAAGTGGGAAACGGAAAATTCTAATTTGTTTCAGACATCGAAGACATAAATGCTAAAGTGATTGATTTATTAGAAGATTCATTAACACCTTATTTAAAAGGATTTAATCTTGAAACAAATATAAGTAACATTACTTAAATAGTTCCAAATCCAGAATCTATTGTATGCTTAAAGAAGAACAAAGAATTAACTATTTAGGCATTCTTTTCTATAGAAGAGGAGATCGATAATTTGTAATTTACTTTGAGTTGTTTTGATCCGCAAGATTAAAAACCAATAAAATATTCAGTTACATTAAATTTAAAGGATTCTTAAGAAAATGAATATTTTCATAAGTTAGCTTCACATAAGTTTATTACCTATTATGAAAACAGTTTGAATTATGGTGACAACCATCTAAATTTTATCAAATTTAATAAGGAGAAAATACAAGATCAAGATATAATTAACACATCAATAGCACATCAAATATTGAGTACTAAAACAGCATTTGTTTGTGAAGTTTGCGAATTAGAAGATCAATTCAAATAGCAGATGAAGTAAAAAGTATGTATCACTTAAAATAAAGTTGTTTTCGAATAGGATAATTAAAATTAACTTTTAATCAAAAGTTCATAATTTGAATCTTCACTCAGAGGTCATCTTTTTTTTTGTTTTAGTAATTTAAGAAAACCAAAAATGAAAGAAGAAAACTACATTAAATAATAAATTAATTAAGATAGAATAGTTTGTTAATATTAAGATAAAGTTGAATATTTATAATAAAAAGAAATGAATACTGGTTTTGCAGGAAAGAAAGAAGAAAAAGAATAAAACAAAAACAAAGAAAAATTGAAGAGTTTTAGTCGTAAGTATACAACTGATGAAGAAAGAGAAATAGAATAAAAAGGAAAAAGTAGATCAAGAGAAAGAGAAAGAGAAAGAATAAAGAATTTACCAAAAATTCATATTCATTCTAAGGAAATTTCAGCTAAGCAGATCATCTAAATTCAAAAGATTGAATATGAATAGATAATTTCATATGCTAAAGCTGATGGTAGCTTCTAATATGATGAAAAAGTTGAATATAATCTAAATTTTGAAGGATGGAAGAATTCACAAAATTACCCTTAAAATATCTGGTTGACTTTACTTGCTTTGTTATATTTAGATTTATAATGTTCTTAAAATAGAAAGTCTTGGTAATTGGTTTATTAAAAGGGAATTCGATTCCTTTAGAAAAATGGTTTAGATTATAAGTAGTTTAAGGAAGCATACCAATAGTTAAAGAAAATTTGATTTAAAATAGTTTTGTTAAAAATAAATATATTTATTAATTTATTTTATGAATTTAAGGTTGATGCTGGGTATGGCATCGAGATTGATAAATGCATCTAGACCTTTGATTTGGATGCAATACCCATAACTGCATTTGTATACAAATCTGTTGAGTATGGGTTTCACTAAGCCTATCTTGCCTGATATTTCAATATTGACAATTAGCACTTTCAGAAGAAAACCTGCCAAACTTAAGAAAGCCAAAAGAAAACAAAGAAGAAAGAAAATCAAGAGGATGAATAAAGCCAATAGAGAGAGACGTAACTATTGAGTAAATATTAAACACATATAAATATTATTGTACTTATATCTAAATATAAATTTGTCAAATTTCTAGACGCTTTTCACTAACATAAATTCCATCCAAGAATTGTCTGATATCCTTATTCTTAACAGCACAAGCTTAATGGATAAGTGCACAGGTAAGTGAAACATTATTCAAATCATTTCCTTAAAGTGTTAAGACATCTAAAGTGTGTATATGATTATTATAATACTCTTTTCTTCAGTTTCATTTCTTGTGATTGTGACTCCTGGAAGACATTTAATTGTTCTGATGATCTTTTCACCAAGGAAATTCTTGATTTCAACTCCCATACCTTTTTCTAAGAGATTGATAATGATTGGAAAGTGAGCATATGCCAACACCATCTTGAATTTATAACCAGTGGTCACACCTCTAATCATATTTTTAATTGAAGAGGCAACTGAATTAACTTGGCATCTTTATTTTCTATATGATTGCCACATTCTAACACTGACTCTAGATTTAGTAGTATTTGATTTTTTGTTCACTTTTTTTTACACCTAGATATCTAAAGCAGCATGTCTAAAGTTTTTGATCAATTCACCTCTTGGTCCTAATATTACTTAATATGCACAAATACCTTTTACTTTGACCTACTTGGATTTGGTTGTGATTTCAATTTTCTCAGGAATTGTAACATGCTCCTCAGTCAGGATGTATTTCATATCTTTTAATTCTTTTAATTAAATTTTTGAAGTCTCAACCCGTAATATTAATTATTATAATCATTATACTACAACTATATAAAAATTGGTCATCATATACATTATCACAATTAACNAAAAATGGTTTAGATTATAAGTAGTTTAAGGAAGCATACCAATAGTTAAAGAAAATTTGATTTAAAATAGTTTTGTTAAAAATAAATATATTTATTAATTTATTTTATGAATTTAAGGTTGATGCTGGGTATGGCATCGAGATTGATAAATGCATCTAGACCTTTGATTTGGATGCAATACCCATAACTGCATTTGTATACAAATCTGTTGAGTATGGGTTTCACTAAGCCTATCTTGCCTGATATTTCAATATTGACAATTAGCACTTTCAGAAGAAAACCTGCCAAACTTAAGAAAGCCAAAAGAAAACAAAGAAGAAAGAAAATCAAGAGGATGAATAAAGCCAATAGAGAGAGACGTAACTATTGAGTAAATATTAAACACATATAAATATTATTGTACTTATATCTAAATATAAATTTGTCAAATTTCTAGACGCTTTTCACTAACATAAATTCCATCCAAGAATTGTCTGATATCCTTATTCTTAACAGCACAAGCTTAATGGATAAGTGCACAGGTAAGTGAAACATTATTCAAATCATTTCCTTAAAGTGTTAAGACATCTAAAGTGTGTATATGATTATTATAATACTCTTTTCTTCAGTTTCATTTCTTGTGATTGTGACTCCTGGAAGACATTTAATTGTTCTGATGATCTTTTCACCAAGGAAATTCTTGATTTCAACTCCCATACCTTTTTCTAAGAGATTGATAATGATTGGAAAGTGAGCATATGCCAACACCATCTTGAATTTATAACCAGTGGTCACACCTCTAATCATATTTTTAATTGAAGAGGCAACTGAATTAACTTGGCATCTTTATTTTCTATATGATTGCCACATTCTAACACTGACTCTAGATTTAGTAGTATTTGATTTTTTGTTCACTTTTTTTTACACCTAGATATCTAAAGCAGCATGTCTAAAGTTTTTGATCAATTCACCTCTTGGTCCTAATATTACTTAATATGCACAAATACCTTTTACTTTGACCTACTTGGATTTGGTTGTGATTTCAATTTTCTCAGGAATTGTAACATGCTCCTCAGTCAGGATGTATTTCATATCTTTTAATTCTTTTAATTAAATTTTTGAAGTCTCAACCCGTAATATTAATTATTATAATCATTATACTACAACTATATAAAAATTGGTCATCATATACATTATCACAATTAACATCTTCTCTCGACATAAAGCTTAATTATACCTATATCTAATTTTAATTTAATTATTATGTCAAATTAAACTTATATTATTAGAGAACTAATAGATAAACTTAGTTAACAACACAAAGACTATAAATTATTTAAATAGCTCATAAAACGTCAGAGTAAGGCTCTTGAATCATTCAACAATGAAATGATTTAAATTAGCCGCTAATATAATAGTGATCTATTCAATGGAATTCATTATCATATGTCTCACTTCTAAAGCGACTTATAAAATCAATATGCTTTACTCAAGGAACTAGGCAAGCACTTTTATGAAATTAAATAGGAAGTATAATTCTGTATTTAAATTAGGCGCAATATTATTCTAAAAATTATACTAAATTTGAATTAAAACTTAATTCTACTTCAAATGCTTTTGATGAAAATTCCTTAAAAGTTAAACAAACGCTATAAGAAACAACTAATTTCTGGGCTTAGAAATAAGAATATTCAGTGATTAGAATAAATGATATGTCTAATAAAGGAGAAGAGATAATTAAAAAAACTAATAGTTTAATTTATAAATTTTCTGAAAAACATTTCTTCTTCATTGAAAATTATAAAACTTGCTCTGGTAGAAAAAGTAGGAATTCATCTTGTAATCGAACATCTAGTTCTATATAGTCTGGTTTGAAATCAAAAGAAACAACAAGTATTTATTAAGACAAAAGCATTGACTAAACAAATTTTTTTTAGGTTGGATAATCAATTCAAGATTTTGAGTCGAATTTTAATACATTAAGTATTATTGAAAAGGAATAGAGTTAGTTAGAAGATAGACGTAACTTAAAAAAATGGACATGAATAATTATAAATATATATTACTAAATAATAATTTTATTCTGTTTATTTACTTGAAAAACAATTAAAATATTTTTCTAACATTATTTTCTGGAATTTGTGGTATTTAAGAAAATCTGCTTTATTATTTCTTATTATTACTGAATTTGATTATAAAGTAAGACAAATTTCTAATTTAATTATTAATTATTATAAGAAGACTTTAGCATGTCAAGTAATCAGAAAATAATGTAGAGGAGAATAACAATATCTTCTGAAATTGCAAGTCGTTCAATATCATTAGCATAACTTTATCAAGGTATTAAAATCAATGAAATAGATTCAAATTAATAAACCAAATTTGATAATAGAAACTCAATCAACTAATTCAAGTTTTCCTAGCAAGTATCAATTTTGAAAATTCCTGCTTCTCATTCTAAAATTATAGAAGAAAGGTAGAATGTTATTAATTCTTAAGAGAATTAGATCAATCATTTTGTTTAAGTAGCCAATATTTTACAGAAGACTCTTTACCTTCCATAAATGTTGTAGATAAATTCAATTAATCAATTGATAGTCAATCGTAATTTGATTTCAAAAAAGAGTAAAATAGTCAGAAGTCAAAGAAATAAAAAAAAAACTTATTTATTGGTGATTATGAAAATTAAGAAAATTTTTTAAAGGAAGCATAATAAATATCATCAAAAATTTTTGATGCAAAAATTGATTTAGAAAAAATAAAACGAAAATATAATAAGCTCAATTAGAGAAATCCATTTAAAGATCCTTATTATGTTTAATTGAAGGCGTTGAGTGGTTATAACAGATTAAATTATGAATTGTGTGTAAAATTATCTTGTTATTTAGCATTATCATGATAAAAATAAATATTTAGTTATAAGAAAGATAATAGTTTATATTTGCTATCTTCCTTCTATAATTTTTGAATCAATTTTATAGACTGTGTTTTTCAAATTATTTATGACAGTACTTATTTTATGCAATGTTGGATTATTTATTTTTGTGAAAACTAATAAAAGAACAGATACTGATGACATTGAATAAGTCATTACAATCTTTTTTTTAAGTGAAATTGGTATGAGAATCATAGCATCAGGTGTAATTTTGAATAAATAGAGCTTTTTTAGAAGTCCACTGAATGTTTACGATTTTCTTTTAGTGATCTTAACAACTTTGAATCTATATAGACCAGATATTATTATTATAGATTTATCTCCTTTTAGAATGATTACATTATTAAATTATTTGGGGGATATACTTAAAGGATTATCAACTATGTTAAAAGCATTAAAATCATCTATACGATTACTCTTAGAGGCATTAATTATAGTAGGTTTATTTTCTTTATTTTTTGGGGTTTTTGGAGTTTTGTTATTTTAGAATTTATTTAATTATAGATGTTAATTTGAAAATGGATAGGAGACTGAAGATTGGATTTAATGTGTGTAAGACACTTGTCCTGAAGGGATGAAATGCCTATATTCTAATTAGACACCTAAAATGCCAACATCATTTAATAACATTGTATATGCATTGGGATAGATATTAAGAACTATTACTATGGATGATTGGAGTTGGGTAATGTTTTTTACAATGAGAATTTATCATCCTTATGTATGGATTTATTACTTGTTGATAATATTTGTGGGAGGTTTTTTTGGTTTTAATTTGGTCATTGCAGTTTTGAAGACACATTATGCTGAGGCAGCAGAAGAGACTGTCTAGGAGGAAATAAATTAAGAAATGCTAAAAAGGTTGAAAGAAAAACAAGAAAATCCAGAGAGAGATTTAGTTTCAATCTTTGATGTTGCCATTCTAAAATATATAGGAATATATTAATAATATTAAAAGTGTCATCTAGAATTACTACAAACAGCTAATATCAGTTAAAAGTTTACAATAGAAAAAATTAATAAAGAATTAAAAACAGCTTAGAAACCAAGAACATTATCTGGTAAATAAACCAAATTCGATCATGTAATTTTATAATTATTAAATCTTAGAGAAATAAAGGTATTTAAGATTATTTGGATAAGTTTAACTTGAAATATTTGTTGCTACCAAGATTTAAATAATTAGAATAAAATTAGAAAGAAATTAAAGCTACTAATTATACAGATGACCCTTTAGAATTGAAATTGATTCATAAGTTATTGTAATATGATTTCTATTAATTAAAACCATATCCAAATTATGAGATCTATTAGGAATTTAATAGTGTAGAAGATATATTATTGGCACAAACGTAAATATATTATTTGATTTAAGTTAAAAATAATAGACTTTGAAGGAATAAAGTTTAAAATAATTAATATAATAAAGACGTACAATCCACTTAAAGTAAACTTATTCCTTGTCAAATCGAAAGTTATAAAAGAAAAAACCTTTAAAATAAAAGAGTAAATTACCAATGAAAAAAGATAAGAGATTGTTAAATACATTAAGATAAGATAGAACATTAGAAAAAGCAGATGAGAATCAAAATAATAATGTAGATAGATAGCAGTTAATTTAATTAAATAATTTAAAGCATGGTAATATTATAAAGGGGCTTCCATTCACAGTTACAAACAAATAAAAGACATATGTATTGATATAGGAATAATATATTGATTATGAAGCAGTAAGTGAGAAAATAAATGCAAAGATATAGATTATTCCTGATAATTCTGAATCTAATGAATTTAGATATGGATTAATAAGGAAAAAGGAAATGATTAGTAAAACAATAAATAAGAAGAATTGGTCTGGGAGAGATGTACTTTATTAGAATTTGACAAGATTCATAATTTTTAATTAAATAAAGAAATAATTAAATCATTAGGATAAGAAGATATGGTTAAGAGGAATTAGTGGTAAGATTAAGATTGCATAAAAATATTGTTATATGGTTGTAAGTAGTAAGTTTAGTGAATTGTTCTTTGATTTGATAATATTATTTAACTTTGTATTTTTATCATTGTAAGGGATTGTGAATCCTGAGTTGATATCATAAATAGAGGATATAACAACAATATGTTTATGTATGGAGATAGTAATGAAGTTATTTTCATTTAATTGTAAGGAATTAATGAGTGATTGGAATCATGTAGTTCAAATATTAATAGTTTCAATAAATTTTGTAGAATTAACATTAGGGGATGAGATTGGAAGTTCAACACAATAAGGATTGAGATTGATTAGAGGGACAAAATGTTTATTATTTTATAGATGTCTAAAATATAATAAGATGGCAACCAAGATAGGATGGATAGCATAAAAGACATTTGAATAATACATTTATTTGACATTTTTAATGTTCTTAGTTATATTCATGTATGCATTAATAGGAATGGAAATGTATGCAGGGATGTTTGATTAATAAGATACTTTAGGATAATTACATTCATTTGATAATATAATAAAATCATTTATGACAATTTTCAACATAATGACAAATGATGATTGGTATGGTGTTTATGTAATGGGAGGGAGTTTGAATTACATTTTTGCTGTTATATACTCATATTCAATGGTGATAATACTAAATTATTTAACTTATGGTTTAGTGTTGGCTATATTGTTAGATGGATTTGGAAAATATTTAGGAAATGAGGAAGAGATTATAAAAGAAGATGATAAATTAAGTATATAGAATTCTATGTATTCTGATTAACATGAAGTAATACATGATGAAGAGGAGATTAAGGATGTGGAGATTTTAACAAAAAAAAGATATAAGTTAAGTTTGATTTCGAATTTATTAATTTCAATAAAATAAGCATATCACAATATTCAAATGAAGAAGGCTTCAATTTATAATGAGATATAGTGCTAATAATCATTGTATTTATTTGATAAAAGCAATACTTTCAGAATTAGTGTAACTAAATTAGTGATATCACCATTCTATATATATTTGATGGATGGAATAATTTACTGGTCTATTGTTGTATTTATAATAAAGACATATCATGATTATGAGATAGATTCTTCTGATCTACCTGATACTTTGTAATTAATAATTAATATATTGATATTAATTGATTTCTGTTTAAATATAGTTGCCAAAGGTTTAATATTAGATAAAGGATCACATATTTAAAGTATTTGGTAAATTGTTGATATTATTTACATTATTTCATACTTTATACAATATAATAGAAGCAATTATGCACCAATAGTTGATGTTTTAATGTTTTTAGGTTATTTTAGACCAATGAAATTGATGTATAGAATTAGTTGGTTGATTTAATTAAGGGCTGCATTGGCATAGGCATTGATGGATATTTTAAATGTTTTGATTACTCTACTAACAGTATGGATGGTATTTGGTGTTTATGGTATCATTTTATATGAGAATCAATTTGGATTTTGTGAAGACAAGATGGAATTTTATGTTTCTTAAAAGGAATGTTTATCATAAAATAAAACATGGGTGAATTATAAACATAATTTTGATAATATAACTGTTGCTATACCTACTTTATTTGTAGTGTCTACTTTTGATGGTTGGGGAGAGATATTATAAGTAGCTGAAAATAGTTAGACTGCATATACAGGACCAGTTCCATTTGATGGTTATATTTAGACATATTTCTTTTTAATTATATTTTGCTTTATTGGATCAATGTTCTTTTTAAGTTTATTTACTGGAGTTCTATTTACAAATTTAAAAGAGAATTAATTTAAAATGCAAAATAATGAAATGAGTTAAGTACAACAAGAATTCAAAAAGATCACTAATATTATAATGTCAGACTTTCCTATTTATTCTGCACCTCCAAAAAGTGGAACTCGTAAAATAGCATCAGATATTGTTAATAATACAAAAGTCAAATATTGTATATTTGTATTTTTTATTATGGATCTAATTATTTTATTGTTATTTAGTTCCTAAATGGATAATGATTACTTTCTTGTTACAAATTCACTACATAATGCTTTAACAATTATATATCTTCTTTGGATAATTTTATTAGTATTAGCTTTGGGTGTAAATAGATTTTTTGATAATAATTGGAGACGATTCTACTTCTTTTTAATACTTATAGGATTGATTGATTTAATTGCTCATTACATTACTGATTGGACAAAATTGTATTACTATTCATCTCCTAATGATTAGTATTATTAACTATATCGTTTCTTCTTTGCATTAAGAAGTCTAAGAATCATTCTCATTTTCTAAGGACTTATCAATATATAGAGACTCATTAGAGTTATGGCATTTGCTGTACCATATCTAGTTAAAATATTCACTATACTTATCATAACTATGTTTATATTTGCTTTATTTGGATGTCAATTATATGGTAAGATAGATTCAGGTTAAGTAATGGATGATCTCATTAATTTTACCAATTTTGGAAATGCTATGTTGGCACTCTTTAAATGTGCATCTGGAGATGATTGGAGAACTATCATGACTGATACAATGTAACATAATCCATTATGTTAAGAAGATCCATAATATTGTGGATCTACTGCAAATCAATTATATTTCATACTATTTATGCTCTTATCCAATTATGTTCTTCTTAATCTATTTGTCTTAGGATTAATAGAACAATTTGAATAATTCTTTTAAATGTAGAATTCTTAAATCCAAACATATGTTGAAAATGTTGATAACATCAAAACCATTTGGTGTAAATACACCACTTAAACTTAAGGATAAACTATGCATTATAAATTTTTAGGTAAATTTCTTATGGATATTGGTCTCCCACTTGGAGTTGATTAAGATTCCAATCTTTGGGATGCTTGTAAATTATCATCCAAATTTAAATTATAATGGTATTAATTTTGATTATAATTTTAGTGATTGTCATGGTTATATCCAATATAATTCACTTATGTATGAATTATTTAGAAGATGTTTTTATTAAGAAGTATTCACTTAAGGTACTCCAGAATCTATTAAACTTATTAAATAATTTAATAAAGAATAATAATTTAGACTCAAATATTATCGTAAAAACAAAAATATCCCAAGAACAAATATTGGTCCTGCTATCACTATACAAACAAATATCAATTTACTTCATGACTATTTAAATGTTTTAATCTTATTTAAAACTTGGTAATAATTCAGCTAGTGTCTTATTAAGAAACTTAATTAAGATGATCATCAATTTACTGATAGTGACATATCTCTTTAAGATCCTTCAGAAAATGGGTAAGATATATAATTTAATTTTTAGATATTAAAAGAGTTAAAATCATATTTTATAAGAAGAATGTGAAATTTAATCCAGATAAGATAGTTATATTGATTAAATACAAATTAGTCATCATAGTATCTCATAAAGTAGTTAGATTAATTAATATAACGATTTGCTTTTTTATAAAGGAAACTATGAAACATCTCTATAAAGTGAAAATCGAGACTTTACATTTCTTAAAACTGAAAAAAGATATGAATCTGATTTATGAATCACATATATATATTTATTTTTATTAAATTTGTTTCCCTATTAAATTTGTCATATTAATTAAATATTATATAGTATGAAATAACGATTAGTCACTTAAGCTGATGATACTCCCTAAGATAACCAAATTTAGAATGGAAATAAACTATCTAATTAATATCAAATCTGTTCAGTAGTTGGCAATGGAACATTTGGCATGGTTTATTTAGTAAAAATGAGAAATTGATTGTTTAGGCTATTGATACTAAAACAAATGAGAAGGTAGCTATAAAGAAAGTGTATTAAGATAGAAGATACAAAAATAGAGAGCATCTTATAATTTCAGAATTGAATCATCCATGCATTGTGAAATTAAGGTAGGCTTTCTTTACCTAAGGAGACAATGCCAAAAATGTTTATATTAAATTTAATGTAGACGGAAGATATCTATTTGAATTTAGTAATGGATTATATCCCAGAAACACTTAGCAAAGTTATAAGGAATTTCAAGAACAATAAAAAACCATTCCCTAATCAATCACTCAAAATTTACAGTTACTAAATGTTAAGAGCATTAGCATATTTATAAGGTTTTTGAGATCAAATCAATTTAGGAATTGGCATTTGTCACAGAGACATTAAACCTTAAAACATATTAGTAAATCCTAATAATCATGTATTGAAAATATGCGATTTTGGATCTGCTAAAAGATTGGTTGCAGGAGAACCTAATGTTGCTTATATATGTTCAAGATATTATAGAGCTCCAGAATTAATATTTGGAGCAACTGAATATACAACTGCCATAGATATGTGGTCAATTGGTATTTATCTATCTATTATTTTAATAGGTTGTGTTATTGCAGAGATGTTATTAGGTGAACCCTTGTTTCCAGGAGAAAGTGCCACTGATTAATTAGTTGAAATAATCAAAATTTTAGGAACACCTACTATAGATTAAATCAAATAAATGAATCCTTAACAATAGTAATTTAAATTTCCTTAAATTAAGTGTCATCCTTGGGCTAAAGTACATAATCTTTATATTATTTAGGTATTTGGTAAATTTAAAACAGAACCTCATTTTATTGATTTCGTAAGCAAAATATTGGTTTATTCTCCTCGTGATAGATTGAAACCATTAGAAGCTTTGTTACATCCTTATTTTGATGAAATTAGATAACCAAATTTTGGAGATGGACATTTAAATTTGCCTAATTTCTTTGATTTCTACAAAGGTAATATGCATTTCAATGATTTTCATAGAGGAATTACAAATTTAACCAGAAGTAGCTCATAAATTGACCCCAAGCTGGATTAAAAAGTGATTGAAAATATTTATTTCCAATTGTTTATTGCTTCTTTTTTGATATAAAATATAATAATGAGTAAAAAAATAGAGGGAACTGAAAAATAAAATTAATACCAATAGAAATTACAAAAAATCTACAATTAGTGTCAAACTGCAACAAAAAAAATAAGATTAGGCCTGTTGGAAGGATGTGAAATAAAAATTTCAAACAAAGATATCATATATATTTTCGAGTACTTGTATTTAAAATTTTAAGTGCTATTTATGCTTTGACAAATGAAGTTGGAAATGCTTAAGCATATAAGAATTCGACCAAGCTATAAAATAATAATAGAGTAGAGAAGGTTGATTAAGAATTGATCTAATATTTTCAGGATATTTTGAATGAATTCATTGCTGATATCTATCAGAGACTTAATGAATTTTCAGGGGAGAAAGAGAGTGTATAAATAAGTATTAATATATTCAGGTACTCTAAATTGTATCAAAAACATACCATGATTACAAGGCTTATTCATATTGGCTATACAAAATGTTCTATTATTTGGATAAATTTATTATGCCATAAGTTGGAACTACTTTGTGTAGCACTTCTTTAAAATTATTAAAGGACGGTTATTTTGATAAGTGTAATAAATTAATTTTGAATACGATTTTACAATTTATATAGGAAACAAGAAAAAATGGAATATTGTTAAATAAATAAATCAAACAACTTATTCAATTGTATTCTGTAATGGGTTCTAAAGAAGTTGAATTAAAGTATATGAAAGAAGTTGGAGAATATGATTATATTTGCAAAAAGCAAGAAGATGCATAAAGATTCTATAAAGAACAATTCTAATCTCATCTTTTGACTGAAGTAACATTTTAAATTCATGTATATATAGACTTCCAAATTCTACAAGGAAGAGATAGATAATAAATAAAAATTTACTACTCCAGAATTTGTTAATTGGGGAAATTCCATTTTTAAACTGGAATTGAATATGTGTATAGAATGTTATCCAAAGAGTTAATAGGCTATTGAAAATAAACTAAAAATAATATTAGTCAAAGATTAAGCAGCTAGATTGGTAGATTCACCTACAGGTGTAGGTTATATGTTATAATATGACAAAACTGATGAATTAAAATAATTATTTTCATTTATATACAGAACTAAGGAATGTATTACTCATATTGCAAAGGCTTATCAAAATTTTTTTGAATAATAAGGATAATTAATTAATAATTCTATTGAACAAGAATTATAATAAATTAAAGATGGTCGTTAAATGCGTAATTAATATAATATATTCAAAAATAGATGAAGCTGAAATATATTTTACTAGAATGTTAGAAGTAATGGAAAAAGCTTAAAATATATTAAAAAATTAATTATAAGATGAACCAGAAATTTAAAAATCTTATAGTGGAGCATTTATGTTAGTGATAAATAAAAATGAGAAATCACCTATTTGGTTAGCCATTTATACTGATATCATCATAAAAAGTGATAAGGGAGTAAATGAGATGGAAACAGATAAAAGATTAAGTAAAATTGTTTCTCTCTTTCAATTACTATATTAAAGAGATGTATTCTTTAGACATTATTAAAAATTCTTATCAAATAGATTACTAAATCAATAAATATAAAATATTTAATTAGAGAAATAACTCTTGTAAAAATTCAAAGGAGAAACTGGTACTAATGTATTGTAATTATTTAAATCATATTTAGAACTCAATTATCTAGTATGATAAATGATATTGAATAATCTAATAGATTTGCATCTGATTAATAAATTAATAAGGATACTAAATTTGATTTGAATGTTTTTTTATTATCTTAAGGATGTTGGCCAATCACTTCTATCTAAGATAGTATAATTAAGCCACTTCAGATATAACATGTTTTGGAGTATTTTTAATAATAAATTTAGAAATTATGAAAAAATGTATTTAGAAAAACATAATGGAAGAATACTTACTTGGTGTTTTAATATGGGTTAAGGAGAATTAATATATAAAATATAAGCAGAAAAATATTATTTGAATGTAAATACAATGTAAATGATTGCTTTTCTCTTATTCAATTAAGGAGTTTCATTCTCAATCAAAAATATCTTGGAATTGACTAAAATAGATAAAATAGATTTAGAAAATTCATTAATTCCTTTTGTTTGCATGAAAATCATTTCAAGAGATAAATAGGATATTGAAGATTTTTCAGATGAAAATGAAATATTAAAATTAAATATGAGTTTCAATAATAGAGCAAAGAAAATGAAAATATTGCCTAATCCTAAAATGTAACCAAAAAGAATTGTAAAAAAGTGTTTATTTATTATCTAGAGTAAAGTCAAGGAATAAAATCAAGAAGAATTATAATAGATGGAATAAATTAACAAATAAAGGGAATTTGTAGTTGATTCTTAATTGGTTAGATTGATGAAATCAAAAAAGACTATTAAACATCATGAATTACTTGAAAATTGCTAATAAATGATTTCAATATTTAAACCTGATATATTATTCATTAAAAAGAGAATAGAAAATTTGATTGAAAGAGAATACATTAGGAGAGATGAGAAAGACTGGTATTTATCAATATTAACAATTTATTAGGAATATTTATCATTATTTGAATTGAAAATTATTAAATCAAAATTGTTATAATACATTTATATTTATTAACTAAAAGAAAACAAATTCAAATATTATGTCAGAATTACCTGAAACAATCACTTGCACAGAAGATTTTACTCCCATGAGGAAAGGTACTTTCAATTTAAATCTCTAGGAATATTTGTCGAACTCTTTCTTCTCTATTTAATATATATGGTTATTAGTATTGCATCATATTATTAAAATCCTGAGTAAGAAATATCTCAACCAGCTTAACATAATGATGGAGCTGCTCCTCCAACTCAATCTTAAGTAATTATATAATAATTTATAAACAGGTCAAACCTTCATTAATCAGCGTAGAAGCATTGAATAAATTTTTCACTATTTTTTTTGGATATCACATTATACCTATTGGAATGGCATTATTATACTAACCTAGAATTTATTCAATTGTGATTTGTTATCTTCATTTTGTGGGTATTTATATGTAATAAATTAGCCTACATTGTGATTATGGTTGCATATTAAAAAGAAAAAGAATCCATTTTGAAAACAGCATATGCTGCATCAGGCTTATTTAATATACTTCTTATATTAGGAGCCATAGTTGGATTATCACAAACAGAATATGGATGTCTTTGATCATATAAATTCAAATAATCAATAGTTTATATATTAGAATTAATTAATTATCTCTATTTCATAATAGTATTAATTATTAGAGTAGAACAATTAATACTAATAACTATTATATTTTAAATTAATATAAGTTAAATATATATAAAATATTAGTAAATTATCATATCAATTTTTATTAAAATCCTGTACTATTTCTTAATTATTGATCAGTTTAATAATATTATTTAATGAATTTAGTTATTTAAGTAGAAACATCAAATTCTGCTAATAGATTTTTGCTTACTGAAGTTCTTTTAGGATTAACTATTCTAATTAAAGATGGTTTTTCAGTTTTTAATTTTCTATCAGGACTATTAGGAATAGATTAAGTTTGTGAATAATATTATTTAATTTTAGTTGTATCTGGTGTTGTCTTATTACTTTTAATAATGGTTCCTTAAATGTCTTTATAAATCATACACAATTATAATTATTCTTTTGCTTAAATGATAATTTTTGAATTTTCTAATAGTAAATTATTAGAGATTTGTCTTAGAGTATTCAATTCTTTAAGAATATTCTGTAATTTAAATTTAACAGAAGATGGTTAATTGAGTTTATCTTCTTAAGCTATAATTCTAAGATGTTCACTTTCAATTGCATAAGTTTAAAGTTGAGTTTGAAAAAGAATAACTTTATCTTTTAATCTATGAATTTTGTCTTATGCTTTCTTTTTAAGTGTTTCATATTGTTATCTATAATTATCTTTGTCTTCTTTTTTTTATC
Organism: Paramecium pentaurelia; assembly: GCA_905183005.1. NCBI lineage: Eukaryota > Ciliophora > Oligohymenophorea > Peniculida > Parameciidae > Paramecium > Paramecium pentaurelia. Next base: position 169,057 of record CAJJDO010000152.1, read on the forward strand.
TATTTAAGTCTTCATATTTAATCCGTTAATCGATTAACTTTTACTAAAGTTCTTATTTCTGGAATTCAATTTGTTAATTACATGCTTTGAGTATAAGAAATTCATTATTAAGGTCATCATAATGTTATTTCCATGTATCATTTTGAATATCTAATGTTTGACCAAAAAGTAATTATCTAAAATGAAGATCAATTGTACTTAGAATAATTATCAGAATTGTTAGGTTTAGTATTGTTGATTTCATTTATAAAATGCTTGATAGTTATAAAAAGTGAATCGATCACTTATTCCAATTCTAATTTTAATTTGTCAGATGGATCTAATTCCTTTGATAAAATGAGGAATAGTTGTTTTGGAAATTGCTATTGTAGCAAAAGAATCCCTTACATTTAATTATTGAATATTTTAATTTATATTCTTCATTCAATAAAGGGATATACCCTATTCTTACAAAGACCTAATAATTGATTACTCGAAATCCTATAAAGCAACTTTGCCATCACAATCTGTATCTGTCATATCCATCCAAGCTTAAACATCTTATGGTGTTGGTTCAAATTCAATATTCAATTACTTATAGGTTTCTCTCAATAATCCTGGAACCTAACGATGTCTTTATTTTAAATACTTCATTTCTTGTCAAGAATCCACATTAAGTGACATCAAATTTCTTAAATAATCTTCTAGCTACTTCCAATCTCTCTTCAACCATTCTATTATATTATCTCTAAGGTGGTAATTGGATACTGTAAGAAGGTAATGGTTAGATACCAGCCTAAATAAATTAATATATTTTGAACTAGTATGCGCAAAGCATAATTCTCTACATCCTAATATGTGATCTTGCCATCTCTATTGACATCCAAAACTTAGACGAATGTATCTACATCTGCCTGTTCTCAATATTATATTTTACTTGTGTTGGATTAAAGGCCTTACTCATTCCTCTATAAGCATCAACTAACATTGGTGAAACTACTTTAAGTTTTCTCTATCTTACCTTCTTGACCATCAATTATACCATTTCTATCTCTATCATATAAATCAAAGAGTTTCTTTGCTATAGCTTTAGCTTATTCTGGATCACAAATCCCTTAAGGAGTTACATATTGACTAGTTATCACTTATTCTGATCTTCTGGTTGTGGATCTCATCAATCAAAAACGATATTTTATTTATTATATTATAACAATAATCATCCTCTCACTTCTTCTATAAAATTAGAATCATTATTTATATATAATTTTTTTATAATGTACTCTTTTTAATTTAATAAATTGCTATCACTTTCCTACAAAACCTTTAAGATATGTCTCTTTTTAAGCTCTAATAACTTCCCTCTTGTCTGTCTTTCTTGACATATAGATTTTTGTTTTTTCAGATCCTCTAGTTTTCTTCAACTTAGATTTTACTTCCTTCCATCCCTTTCTGCTTCCATCTCTCTTTGGAATTATGCCTCTTCTTCTCAATCTGAATTTTGGTTCAAATTTCAATAAATATCTAACATTATTACTCTATTATATACTATTATGTATCGTAGATCAAAGCAAATCCTGTTGTTCTATTTCCTCCAAATGATGTTCTCAATCCATAAACTACGACATTTCTTTCATCAGCTTTATATTTTTGAGCCAATTCCTTAACAACTGATTCCTAAGATGGAGTAGGTTTATTTGGATGAAGTAATTCAACACTCTTTTATTAACTATTTTATTACTAATTATCTTCTATTTAAGAGCTTGTTAAGTAATACTTTTCTGGTCTTTACTATAAATGTCATTATCTCTCTTATTTTTTCAAAATTAATTAAATCTTTTTTTTATGAAAATAAACTCAATTCATTAATCTAATCTCAAATATATTCATATTTATCATTTCTATTTACTTAGTTATAAGTTTCTCAATTCATTACTAAATTATATACTTGAATAGACATTCTCAAGTAATAAGTTAGTTTTATAAAAAGACTTTCATATAATAATAATATTATATTAATTCAGATCATATTTAAGACTTATAAATTAGATATAAACAACAGCTTTATATTTTAATATTAGAAAAGAGATAAAATAATTTTTTTTTAATGATTCAACAGATCTCAATATAGTTTTAAATAGCACTTCTGTTGTTACAACATCTGATTACTGTAGAGTGTATATCTACATGTCCATTCACTAATTACAAAGATGCTCTGTTGATCATAGAGACATCATCTTAAAGCTACACAGAATCAATTAATGATAGCGATAACTAAAACACATTTGGATTTGCATTCTGGAGTATCAGTATTCCATTGCTTGAGAAGCTTGAAACAATAAATAGAAATGAGCCGTTTAAAAATGACGAGTCAGATAATGGAGAGCTGTTGTTTTTAGTTAAAGATTCTATTCTAAACTAAAACTTTATATATGGTTTTAAATCCTATGACTATGAAAACAGACAGGTCAAACATATAATAAAATTCATGAATTAAGATATTAGTAAAACAATAATATTTTCATTTGGATCACTCGAATATGAAGGAATTTGGATTTTTCATTTAATATTGTTATAGCCAAGTTTAAACTTAATTATAGTTGAAGTGAGCAGTTAAGAAAAATAATAGACAAACTTTGATTTATAAAATCAATTAAATTTACAAATAAGTATTGGAGGAAAAGGATATGTAACATATTATATAATTTATTTAGATTGATAATTTGAACCTTAACTCATTTAGAGGAAAATTATCAAAATAAATTTATTTATCTAAATTTATATATTCAACAACTACTTTCTAATAATAAGTATAAGATTGCAAGATTCCATAAAAAATGATTGGAGAATAAACAATTAATATCATAAATGGTTTAAAGATATTTGAGGGAAATTAAGTGTTGTAGCAATTCATAGATCATTATGGAAATAGATATTGTATTTAGGGATGGGTTAAATATACATTGCCAAAAATAAATGAACATAGATATACATTTTTAAAGATGTCTGGTTAATATAATTTTGAGTAAGAGGTTATGCTTGGAGATGAATTATTTAGAATAGAAGTTTTCATTTCAAAAATAAATCCTGAATAATCATCATTAATTATAAATGTTGATGCTTATGGTATGCCTGTGAAATAATCCTTTTAATCATAATATGATCTATTATTTTAAGGAACCATAAATGCAGATTATAGTGTCTTATAAGTAAAAAGAATATATTAAGATCTTAATACTTAACTTTATTTTGAAGGATTATAATAATGGCATTATATTTAATATGAATATGGAAGAAATAATATAGATGAAAGAATGTTTTTATAGATTAAATTTTCAAATGATTTAGGAATTTTATAATAAAATTTAGGAAATGATATCTTTAGTGGATCTTTTACAAATTCAAGATTTAATTTATTTATTGGTGGAGATATTGTTAATTCAAATACAAATAATTAATTTCTTCAAGCTTAAATATATGATTTGAAAATGAAATTTAATTATGAAGAAGATAAACTATTTGATATAAGTATATATATAAATTAATCTAGAATGTCATTATTCATGTTTTACTTGTAATGGACCTTTAGATTAAAATTGTTTAACTTGTGATCCTAATTCCAATAGATTTTATTAAAATGAATTAAAAATGTGCAAATGCAATTCAGGTTATTTAGATAAGGGTATCTCTATATGTGATAATAAATTTTATTCCTCAATACAATTAAAAGAACTACCAATTGATTCTGAGGTAGTATGTCCAATTGGTAATTTTAGATTACCTAAAGATGATGGGAATGGTTATGATTGTTTGGAATGGTATTATTAAATCATAATATTTTAGTCCTTAATTCAGTAATTTCAAAGCAGTTTTATGTGCAAATTGTTACTTATATCCTTTTACTTGGTACATAGAACCAGTTTGTAATATGGATTATTATACAATCAAATAAGTAGTCAATGATTATGAGGCATATCATTTGATAAAGAGAACTGATATACAAAATGATGTTTATTCTATTGAATCTGATAGAGCATTACACTTAAATCCTGAACTTGCTTATTATTGTTAGGGGGATGAATGTTATACATTTCCGAAATTACATCTTGGAAAGGCCATAAGGGCTGAATGCAAACCAAATTATTATTTTAATGATGATTATTAAGAATGCTTAAATCCAGGTCTTAATTGTTTAAAAGTTAATATTCTAAAATCATGTGATATTTGTCCTATAGGTACTTATAATAATTATTATACTGGATGTAATAATTGTCCTCTTAATTGTTATGCTTGTACAAACACTTTTTAATTTATATTAACTTGTGATGCTTGTATTTAATATTATACCTTATAGAATGGAGTATGTAAATAATGTGGACTTCGGTGTGATGTTTGCAAAGATTATTACGATTAAAATTTAGGATATAATTATCTAAAATGTTTAAAATGTATTGATAATTCCTTATATTCAATTTCTTTTGATGGTATTAATTGCATCTCTAATGTTATACCTCATTGTGTTCATTCATTTTAAACACTTATAGATGATTATACAATTAATACACTTGATATCAATTTTATACCTTAATTTGATTCAAATAAGTTCAAATTATTGTGTGCTAAATGTGAATCAAATTATGTTTTTGTATTTGAAACTTAATCTTGTGTATTTAATAATATCAATACTTAATGTGATATTGGAATAGGTTAACTTAAAATAAGTGATCAATCATTAGAAACTGTTACATGTCTAAAATCATATTATTATGAAAACTAGATAGTTGAATTTATGGATAAATGTGATTAATAAATTAATAATTGTAAAGTCTGTCTAGAAACTAACATATAAAATTATTATATTTGTTTAGAATGTTAAAATGGATATTATGCATAATAAGTAACTGGTTTATGTATATAATGTCCAATTCAACTTAATTGTAATTCATGTTATTCATAACATTCCATTAGTAAAGATCATTGGAAAAAAGATATCAGAGCATTTTATAGAAAGTATATTGAAATTAAAAATACACATTAATATATCTTAAATGCATAAAGTTAAAATCTAAATGATTATGAAATAGTATGTTCAACTTGTTAAGATGGTTATAGATTACATAAGAATAAATGTATTAAATATTGTTCAGATACTTGTGTAGAATGTTTACTTAAAGATGATCAATATTATTGTGTTAAATGTTAAAATGATTAAAAAGGAAGAAAGCAATCTACTTATAATAATGAATGTATAGATTGTCCAGAAGATTGTGCATTATGTAGACCAAGAACATTAGAAGAGATTAAATAAATCAATCCTTTATTCAATAATACTAAATATACAAAATACACTCATTAATGCATCTTAAGTTTTTAAGATTAGAATTATAATTATGATGAAGATATTGGAGTCTTTATTAAATGTGAATCATTTTCATCAACTGGTTGTTATAAATAATTAGAAATCAATTTAAATCTCTATGAAAATACTGATAGATATAATCAGGATTATAATTAATTACAAGATGAAGAAAGTAGATTAAAATTTAAAAGAGAAAATATTAGACTAGATTTATTATTCGAATGGAATACTTTATTCTTATAAGTATAATTATTTAAAATATGTTTAGTATTAAAATGATGAATTTTATTAATTAGCCAATGCTAATCATATTAAATCAATTTTGATTAAAATAACTAGTTCTTAACCATTTTCTGGTGGAGGCTATTACTTAAGTACTGGTGGAATTAATTAGGTGTTCTCTTAAAATATATTTTCCTTAATGTAAAATTTATCATTATTTAAAGCAATGTTGAAATTGAGCTTAATTTTCCAGAAAATTCAAAATTAATTTTGTTAAGAAATATGGAGATTTCATTCTTAAATTTTAATAAAGTTACTATTTAAAATCTTAAGATATTAGGATGCTATTATTGTACAAATGAAAAAATCATTTTTACTAGTGTATTTCCATAAAAAGTAATACTTAATCAAATATATATTGATCACATCACTTAAAATAGTTATTCATCCTTTGTTTTCTTATTTCAAAATGTCTCAACTTTGTATATAGATGGTTTGACTCTCTATGAATTTTCTAATGATTACACAACTTAAATAATTAATGTTTAAAACACTCCCTTTAACAAATAGATAACCTTAAAGAATATCAAAACTATTAATTGTAAACTTAACAATTAAATATTCTTTTATTTTAATTTAGGAAATGATGATATAGTAACTTTTGAAAACTTTGAAATAGATGGTATTTACAAATCATTTAATCTAATTAAGATTATTTCAGAAGATTAGAAAGGTGGTCTTATTAACATGAAAAATATAATCATAAGTGCTAATATTACTGATTCTATTGCTTTCATCAATTTTGAAAATGTTAGGTCTCTATAGATATCAGATTTTTTACTCAATACTTCAGTACTTGGAAACTCATCATTACTTTTACTCAATCACATTGCAAATTTAGAAAATTTTAATTTCACTGATAATCAAATTATGGATAATTCTGTTTTAATTTTGAATGTTAATCTAAAGGACAGTTATGGATAATTCATTTATAATATTAATAACATTAAATTTGAAAATAATTAATACAATAGTGTCATTAAATTCATTAATTTTTAGAAATATTCAAGTTTAAAATAATTTATATCAATTAATCAATTAAATTAAATTAATAACTTTTTAATGGATGCCACCTTATAATATAATGTAAAGTAAGAAGACTCATCCTTAATATTAATATTATTTAATGAAGTTCATATTACAAACTTTCTTATAAATAGAGGTTTTGGTTTTAATGATATTACTATCTCTGAATCATAAACAATTAAAATTGAAAATGGAATAATAATACAAGATAAATTTACATTCTTAGGATTGCATAAACATTTGACATGTTAATTACTCTATGTAGATGGATAGTATTATTCAGTATCTCTAAATATACTATCTTCTCAAGATATTATGATATTAAATCTAACATTCTCAAAAGTACAATCTTACAATTTTCCATTTATATTCATCATTTAAACAGATATAATAAAAGAAATTCAAGATTCAAATATTATATTAAAAGATATTTTCTTTTCTGGAAACCTTGTTTTACTATCCAATCCAGTCTTTTAGACTTCTATAATTACTATTTAATCTTCTTAATAAACAGTAATATCGATTTAAAATATTACTTTTCAGAATAATCTATTACATGTTTATATAGAAGATGGATTGGTAATAGCAGCTGGATTACTTTTAATAGATTGTCCATCTTCTCAAGTAATTATCAAATACTCAACCTTCTAAAATAATCTTGTAACTAATAGCAGTACAAGTATTATGTATATCAAAAGTCAATCATTAGAAATTAATAATTGTTTATTTGAAAACAACAGTTTCTTTAATTACAATGTTCTTCAACCACATCTAATATGGGCATTTACACAAATTGTAACTCAAAAAACAATTAACAAAATCTTTAAGGTAATATCAACAGCTGGTAATGGTTAAATATTAGTTCAATAATTGAAAATTCATAACAGCAGTTTTTACAATTCTATAGGTAAATTAGGAGGATGCTTTTAAATATTTACATTAAGATAATCAACCATCGAAATCATTAACAATGTATTTTACAATTTTTCAACATAATTTATTTCTGAAATTGAATAAGGAGGTGTTCTCTATATAGATGGCTCATCCTCTTCATTATTGGAAATTGTAATTACAAACATCACTGTTTAAAATATTTATTGTAGATAATATGGAGGCTTTTTATATCTGAAATCCAACAACTCTCAAACTCATCTTACCATAAAAAATGGTGTTTTTCATGATATATATGCATAACGAGGAAATGTCATTTATGTGTCTTATTCAAATTTAATAGAAGAACCATAGACTTTACATGCATAAGGATTTGAAATTATTAACTCTCATAACAATTATCTTAAATACTTGAATAGATTTAATGATCTATCTAATTTATAAGAAATAAGTAGTTTAATTAATAATAGATCATCAATATATGTAGAATATGGATCTAAAATATTTATTCAAAATATTTCAGCTAATAACTTAATGTTTGAATCTTTTCTTAACTTTGAATAATCAAATTTCATCTATATTTCAGATATCACAGTTGAGAATTGTCGATTAAGTAATAATCTTATTAAGATGTCCTAAAATTAATGTAATCAATTATTTTATTTATTTAGTTGTAAATTTAATCCGTAGTTAATTTCGATCAATAATTGTTGGATTTGAAATTGAATCTGTAAATTGTTAAATAACACCTGAAACAAATGAAATTATAAATTTAGAATGTTCAAAAGGATTTGAAAGTGCTCCTATATATCTCGAAAATGATGTAATTGATGAGAGTATAGATAGAGGACTATGTGTCTCTTAAATTATAAGATCAAACTTAGACTTATCAAATTCAGGTCTAATAATGATTAATGACATAGAATATCAAGACTATGTTAAAATAAGTTAATTTGATTTGAGTAACATATCATGTGCTAATTGCACTAATGGATTACTGTATATGTAATTTTTGAATGAAACTAAATTGGAATAAACTTAAATAGTCTAATATCCTAAAGTAGTTAATTCAATCTGTGGGAATAAGGGATGTCTGATCTTTGAAAAATTGTTAATTATATTGAATGGTAGAATTCTTTCTTAACAGGTAGGTTCTTAATAAGGATATGAATTATAGATTTCTTATTTAATTTGTGAAAATAATTTAGCTTTTACTGGAACTTGTATAATGATTAATTCAATATTTACATCTATTTAAGATAGTGTATTATAACATAATAATGCAACATTTTAAGGTGGAGCAATAGTTGTAAAAGGTTCAGATTAAGTTATTATTGAAAATTCTCTTATTTAATACAATAAAGCAGAAGTTGGTGGAGGATTGTATCTAGAAAATACATTTGCTTTAAATTATGAATTATTAAAAACAAGAGTTATATTAAATACAGCTATTTTTTATGGAAATAATATAGCTTCAATTCCTGAAAAACTTGCCATATAAATCACATCAAATGAATTCTTATAAACTAAAGTTTTACTTGAGAATCCAAAAAAGAAAATAGAAGAAATTATTATTAAACCTTTCACTTCTATAAATGGACAAAATTCTAAATTTGTTTAATTACCTACTGGATAGTAAATATCAAATTATTAATTTTTTGATTGGAAGAGTTAAAATTATATTAATTATGATTTAATTTTTAGAATTCATACTCTAAATAGAAAAATGAATTTAATTTAAAATTTGTCAAATTCTTTTTGTACTATAAATAGTAGACGATATAATATTTTAGAAAAAGATGAAGATTAAGAATTTACAAATAATTACACTAAATATAATACTATTTAATATAATTCTGAGACTCAAGATTTTAATTTAGATGATTTAATTGTGTATTTTGATAATGATGTACCTGAAGAGATTGTATTATAATTAGAATTTCATTGTGATTCAATTAAAATACCAATATTTAATTAAACTTACCCATATTAAACTGAAAGATATCATAATGATTATAAACTTAGAATCAATATAAAGACTTTAGAATGTTAATTTGGAGAAATCAAAAATTTAACTGATTTCTCTTGTGTTATTTGTGATTCTAATTAAGGTCTATTTTCTTTAACTATAAATGCTTAAAAATGTGATATTTAAGATGATTTATCAACAATATCTGTCAGATCAAATTAATTATAATTAAGACCTGGTTATTGGAGACCCTATTTTGATACAACATTAATTAGTTAATGTTTAAATTTAGCAAATAATTGTTTAGGAGGTTGGAGAAATGGTGATATTTCTTGTTACACTGGTCATATAGGAGCACTTTGTGAATAATGTGATATATACGATACAAGAGGTGAAGGATCATTCTCAGTTGTTGGTAGATATTCTTGTGGAACATGTTAAAATAAATACTAAAATATAGTTCTTATTATTGGTATCATTATTATTACTCTAATATTCTTACTTATTTCTGTTAAAGGAACTTTAAATTCCATTGATGAATTTAGCAAATTTAAACCATTCTTTCGATCAACTCTTACTAAACTCACTCCTTAATCTAGTATTCTAATTAAAATTTTAACTAATTACTTTTAGATTGTTGCAACCATAACTACCTTTTAATTAGAATTACCATAAGGATTAGTTAGTACATTAGATGGAGTTGGAAATCCTATCTAAACAGCAACCTATTCACTTGATTGCTTTTTAGTTAATTTTTCTGATATTTAAATACAATATACTAGAATGATATGGCAGATTATATTACCAATCCTCTATATAAATCTATTTATGGGATTATTTTTCATTGCTTCTAAATTAAATTTAATAGAATCTATGTTAAATTGTAGTGTTATGTCAACCACATTAATTTATTTCTACATTTACTTTTAACCTAATTTAATCAATGGTTTTGTACAATTAGTATCATATAGAAATATATCTGGCTTTTAATGGATTAAATCGAATGTTGCTGATAGATATGATACACCTGAACATTTAAAATGGATGATAGAATTTTGTTTACCAGTTCTCATTATTTTAGCTATTCTTATTCCATTTTTCTTTTTCTATGGACTTTTCAGTAATAGAAATAGTCTTCATTCCAAAAAAGAAGTTAAAATGCGTTGGGCATATCTATATATTGAATATAAAGAAACTGTATATTTCTGGGAATTAATTAAAATAGTTCAAAAAGAATTAATAATCTTATCTCTTATTTATTATGAAGAACGTATAGTCATTAAAGGGGTTCTAGTACTTCTAATCACTTATTTTTATTAGGAATTAAATTAAAATTATCAACCTTATTCAATGAATAAAATGAATAAGTTAGATTATTATTCAGCAAATATTTGTATGATTACTGTTTGTTTAGCTATTGGTGCCTACATAGCCTAAGAAGCTGATATTAAAGAACTATAAATACCATTCTTAGTTGTGATGGCCTTATTAAACTTTCTATTCCTTCAATCCATTTTATTATAGATTATATCCAAATATACTTAATAATATGAAGATACTTTAGATATAATTAAAAATTTCATTAAATAAAAATATCCATAATATAGAAGTTCTTAATATCTAAATTAGATTTTGGAAAGTAGAACTGAATAAAGAAATAGAGTATTGAAGTAATTCAATAAACTTAAGAAATTTGCCATTCCTTTAGGAAGACTAATGATATAAACAAGAGAAAAATATAATCAAAGTAAATAATCAAATGCTATTGAATTTCATACTAGACAAGAAACTATAGACATAGAAAAGTCATCCTAAAAGAGATTGCTTATTATATAGAATTCCAAATGATAATCATAAAAAATATTTAATCTAATTTAATGTTACTTATCCTAAATTGGTTGTTTTTGAATATATAAATAGAGTTAATTAGATTATAGATGATTTGACAATCAGTTTTAACAGTTATTCAAATTTATCTAATCTAATTCATTAAATATTTCTATAAATAAATTATATTGTTTGATTTGAATAGATTTATAGATAAACTCTTAGAAATTGCTTTAATTAATCAAAATTTTTTATAATAAATCCTTTTTCATTATTTTTCATTATAAATTATTTACATTAAATATGAATGATGACACATTAATAATCAGGATTACTACTTATTCTAGTATGTTTGCTGGAATCATAGGGAAAATAGCTTGTCATCCAATTGATACAATAAGAGCTAAGATATAAGTAATTTTAATTCTCATTTAAAGATTAGACAAACAATGATGCTTAAGATTAAAGCTGAGAAATTGATTTCAACATTGGCAAAAGAGACATTAAGAACTGAGGGTTTACGTGGACTTTATAAAGGTCTTGGAATAACAATAGTAAATATGATAATTTCTATATAGATAGGAACAGGACCTGCATATTCTTTATATTTAACTACTTATGAAACATCAAAGTATTTGTTAAATTAATTGAATGTAAATTATGTCATATATATTAGTTTATGAAAGACAGTCCAAATTTAATCTCATTTGCATCTGGAATGATGGCTGAAACTATCAGTTGCATTTTCTGGTTACCAATAGATGTGATTAAAGAGAGATTATAAGTTCAAAGTAATATAAAGGTTTTTGATTATAAAAATACATTTGTATTATACTGTTTATATTCTAGGATGCCATCCAAAAGATTCTAAGATCAGAAGGAGTAGTTGGTTTGTATAGAGCTTATGGAGCAACTGTAGCCTCATATGGTCCATTTAGTGCATTCTATTTTATGTTTTATGAGAAATTAAAAAGTAATTTAAATTAGAATTAATAAAATAGCAATTTTGGAAAATCCATTGTAACCATCATTTTTAGAAAGTCTTTGTTTATCAGGGATTGCAGGATCAATGGCAGGATTCATATGCAATCCAATGGATATAGTAAGATTGAGAATGCAAGTTTAAAGAGCATCAGTGGCAACTCATGCAGATACAGGTAATTTTGGATATAAGAACTTAATTCATGGACTTTATAAAGTAGTAAAGAATGAAGGGATATTGTCATTAACTAAAGGATCCATGGCTAAAGTATTATACACATGTCCAAATACTGCAATTTCAATGAGTGTAGCAGAAGTAACAAGATCTTACTTTATTAATAAATACAAGAGTCATTGATTATAATATAATAGCTAAAGGAATAAAATTTACATCAGATTTAATTAAAGAATTCGTGTTTTAGTAATTCTTTTGCTTCAGATCTTTGAGATGGATCATAGGCTAGACATTGTTTTAGTAAATCTAGGAGTTAATTTTATTTGGCTAAAGATAGATAATTGCAATTCTATCTTATAACTTAATTTAATTGCAATTACTATTATTTTTATATGATTCTAATATATAACTATATTTATTTACTTGCTTAAATCTCTTCCTTTGACAGCAAATAAACCATATTTAATTTAGGGTCTTCCTTATCTCATAATTTTGCCTTTATAGGATAACCAATTAGGAACACCATGTAATATGTCAAGTATTATTGCCCCTTTATTTGTTTATAAAAATACCATAACTCCAAACGTCGATTTTTGGAGTCCCATGCATTTGAGTAAGGGCTTCAATTTAAGTGTTGTATTGATTAGAATATTTAGTCCAATTATGCATAATATCAAGGGCTTCAGGAGCCATGTATTCAGGTGTAATCATTCCAAATTGATCTTTATCTTCATTTGAAAATGCTGATCCAAAATCTATAATCTTTGGTATATTATTTTCAACTAAAATATTGTCTGGTTTTAGATCAAAATGTGTAACATGTTTATCATTTATACATGAGATTCCATTCAAAATTCCATACATAAGTTCAATGAGTTTTTATGGATGTTCATACATATCTAACAATTATTAAGTCTCACTTATCTAAAATATATAAGTATTTATACTGCATATACTCTTTCTCCTTTGTAGAATTCCCCTTTCATAGTGTAAAGCACTTTGCTTAATGGTTTACCTCCCAACTCTTATATAATCCAAGTATCTTTATTTGAATGTTCCACTCCCATGATCTACACTATGTTTTCTGATTTGATGTAACTGAATTTTGCCTCTTTACTTTATTGTGGTTTTGCTATTTATTTCAATGCTATCTTTTAATTGCCTTTCGATGCCAACCAGACTAATGCAAATCCTCCCCTGAAAAGAGATAAATATATGATGTACCTTCCTAACAATTCAAGCTTGTCAAAACCCAATAATTACCTATCTCCATAAGTTCCTTTCTCTTCCTCAGTGAGTCCATAATCTTTAAGTATCTTAAGGGATGGCAATCTATTAGGTTTGAGTGTGAAGCTACTGTGCTTTTATAATTTCAAGGCTGTGTTTCCAGGAGATTAATTTGACTCTTTTTATACAAGGTCTATAATTATTCGTTAGTGTAACAGTGAATCTAATCCTACTATATTGTATATATAAAAATATGATATAAAAGTGTGATATATAGAGGGTGAAGGTGTTATAAATATATACTGTTAGTTGAGACTGGAGTTCTCCTAGATTTCTATGACAGTTGTCTCTAATATTGAATGGGCATCATATTAATTAATTATATTTATACTCTTAACCAATTATTGGTAATATATAATTATTTATATAATATTTGAAATGTAAGAGTGGCCTAAGAAATTGTTTCTTGCTATTGCATTCATCTCTTGTTTCACCTGTTATGCAAGACCAGACTATAATCTCCCATTATTTGCCTTTGCATATTTACTTTGGGATATAGATAGACCTGTAAGTCAATCATTAATGTGAATTTAGGTATCACAAAAGATTAGATTAATTTACTTATTTGTTTATTCATGGATTATTGATTTTGTTTGGCTTGTTTATTGGGGTCCATTTTGGAATTCATCAACTTTTAGTCATAATTGGGCTGATGGAATTTAAACATTTGTTTTAGTATTGTCCGTTATCAATTTCATCTTGAAAGTAGATATCGAAATCATATTGTATAGTTGGGTACAATTGTAGTGTGCATTTTGGCAGAAAAAGAATGCAAAGATGCATTACATCCTGAAAATGCAATGGCACATGCAAAGAACATATTTAATAGTGATGGTTAGCATTAGTGAATTACTTAAATTTTTAAAAAAAAAATTAATATCTATTTTAAATTAATGTCTTAATCAGTACTTTGGGAAGTAGTTAAGGGCAATAATGCTTTTTTGGTCAAAAGAAATGGATTGACACTCTCAACTGATCCATTCAATAACACTGGAGTATAAACATACAGCAGTACAGGTATTAAAGCAATCTTAATATAAAAGGATTCATTACAAAAAATGCTATTGGTGTAGTACCAACATAATCAAAGGTTAATTAAATTAATAATGTGAATTTGGTTGCAAGAAAGAGCACAAAATTCTAATAAGTTGATAGAAAGACTAAAAATACTTAATCAGTTTATGCTTCAACTTTGAGTGTTAAACATGGAATTCATACAGCCTCAAGAGTATATCATATCTTTATGAATAATAGGTAATTAGAAAGAGATTTGGTACAAGAAGACTTGGATTGTAGAAGGCAGCTCTTAGAAAATTAGTGAAATTGAACAGAGCCAATTCTGTCAGAAGAAGAAATGAAATTGCTGCAACTAAGGCATAAAAGAAATGATTTGCATTATCAAACGACGTACAATATATATATATATAAATAAATAAATATTATTTTATAGATGGTAAACTATTCATATATATTATGATAATAATTTTATTAATATTCACATCATAATACATTGATATCTTATTATTTTATGATTTTTTTAATTTAAATTAATATGAAATAAGAACTAGTTGCACCTAAACCATATTTTAGTATTTTAAAATAGCAATAACCATCTACTCCAGATGATGTATTATCATATAATAGCAGTAAATCAATGAAGTTATTGAATAATGCTACTCTTAAAGTTCGTTATGATAGATTTGGAAATGTCATAGATAAAAAAAGAAGAGATCATTAAATTTCTTTTAGAGATAAAGTTACAAAATAATAAAGAGTTTATGATTTGTTTGTGTTTGATTAATTCAAATATGAATATTTATAAATAGAGAATAGTAAATAATAAAAAAAGACTAGATGTTGTTCAATTTAATGAATTTAATTATTTAATATTTTTTTATGTAAATGTGTACTATACTTTAGAATTATCATTATTTTTTGGTTTCTTCTTGATGTTCTCTAGCTTATTTCTTTTCAAGAGCTGTCAAATATAAACCATTATCATCTGGGAGTGAAATTAAGGATTTCTTTCCTTTTCCAATTGTAAAGATATTATTGATTCTTGTAGAGAAGTGTTTACCATTTGAATCCTAATAAATCTTTATTAATTTATACTTTAACATGGACAATATCAAATGATCCAAGATGTCTTTCTCTATGTTAAATGAGACCAACTCTTCCAATGTTATTACCTCCAATAATATAACATAAATTTCCTTAATAAATTATATATTTATATATTACCTGGTTCTTCTTTAAGGAAATCAACAACCTTTCCAGTTTCCAAATCAATTTTTAATGTGTCATTAACATGAATTTCAGGATTTGGGTATCTGATGGTTCTAGCATCATTGGTAACAATATAAGGAACATTGTTTGGTCCAACCTTCTTTTATGTTACTTTCACTAACTTGAATTTAGCCTCATCTGGTTTGATTGATTTTAATATGAATTTTCCTGAGACATCATATAATACTCTGTAACTTTCTCTTGTCTTATCAATTGTAATGACATCTGATCCATTAATTATATAAATTTACCCAATAAACCAACTGGATATCCAAAGTCAGATCTCACTTTTCCGTCAACTTTAATATTACCATCCTTATCAGCAAGAATCATTTAGACATCTCTTGCATACAAAGCATATTTGAGTTTATGTTGCAATATTATTGACAAAGGAATTGATTCTCTCAATTTATGGGGTCCTTATGATGGTCTTGTTGTCCAATTTCCTCCTAATTTTGAGAGCATCCAACTCTTTGGTGCTGTAATTCTTTTCATATGTTTCTTGGGTCCTCTTGCCTATAGATAATAGTAATCATTATTCTTACCATGATTGTTTAAAGAAAAAATTAAAATCTTTTTAATTTAATTCAAAATGTGAATACTCATAATATCAGAAATATTTTATTATTAAGTATTTATATAATGGATTAGTCTTTTGTTTTTATTCTTATATATGAGATGACACATTAAAACTAGAATTTAATATGTAGCAGAATATCAGATTGAAAAATATGTTAGAATTAATAAATTTTGTTTAATACTATAATTATATAATTCAGATGAAACAAATTTTATAAGTATTCTAATATAATATTAATAATAAAATCTAAATTTATCAATTGTATGATTGATAATTTAATAAGAATAAAAATAAAATAATGTATTTATCTAATATTTATAATATATATACAATTCTAATAATCAATTCCTATATGATATGTTAAAGAACATTCTCTCAAAACATTTGTTATAGAAATATTGAGAAATAAATAAAGCTCTATAAACAAATATATCACTAATACTTTTTACTAATATGATTATCAAAAATTAGTTAAACAAGGTAAATAGAAAGATTACTTATTAATGTTATTTTGTTTCCCAGAACTAATTTATATATTATATGATTTAGAAGAGATGAAGGGGGATTTTGAAGTGGAATAATTTGATGAAATTTAATTACCAAGTATTGCACCTATTCATAAAGAATAGAAATCACTTTATAATGAATATTTTACATTCTAATTATGAATATCCACATAAATTAAATAAATATGCATCTGTAAAAATGCAATAGATTTTAGATAAAAAAATAATAAGAAATAAATGTATCCTTTATAATTAAGATAATACTATTATAATTGAAGCAGAAGATGAAACACATATCTATAATGTAAGACATTCTGTAATAGAGGCAAAGGAGAAATTTACTGAACATAATAAAAATGAAAAATCATTAGAAACCCTTTCATAATTGTAATTATTATGAAAAAGATTTGATTTTAGTAATATATTTTGAACCCTGTATAATGTGTGTTATGTCTTTAGTTCATTCAAGAATTAAGGATGTGTATTTTTATCAAAAGAGAGTGATAGAAGAAGGAGTCAATGATCAATTATAACTTAATAATATGAAACAACTAAATCATAAATATTTGGTGTTGTATTAGAATTGATTAATTTTATTTATAATTCAATCACTATTATTTGTAAGTTCAGTTATTATGTTGCCTAATTGAGTGACCTATTATGAAATGGAACTAAATGTATATCTAATTAAAAATACTCATAAAATTATTAAGCATATTCTAAATTGTAAAATACTTCCTGAATCATTTTGAGGGAATTCTCAAATTCTTGTTCTCCTTAATTTGCAATGATAAGAAATGGTTACTTATCCTCCAATTAAGATGCAATCTATTCTAAATCTTTTAGATTTATTGAATTAAACTATAATAAATATAAGTTATTACTATAGCATCATATTCTGTAATCTTTATTTAGATCATTTTCAATGCTTATAATAAAATATTTGAGTCTATTGTTTAATGATTACTTTAATCTAATCCTAAATCATCAATATATTTTTCTAAATTTGCCAATTAAATTTTTATTAAATCCATCTTATTAAATATTGTCTCAACAGTAATAGATAACTTTTTCAAAGTATTTAAATTCTTCCTGTAAAAGTTTTGTGACTCTTACAAAGAATTCTACATTTTACAAGCAATCAATTGATTATTATTCTATTCTATAAATAATAGTTATTCTTTAATGCCATTAATTTAATCCTCTGTAGTTCTATTTATTAAACTTGCCTCTAATAGTTTCTTTTATATATCTATATATATTATAAATAAAATCTATTACCTTCAACAATTCTTCTAAAATTATCTATCTATTAAGATAAGAGTTAATAACCCTGATTAGGAGCTACTTTTTACATAGATTGTAAATCTAATTAATTTTTGATATTTATCAATTTCTTTCCTTGATCCTATTACAATTAATGTATCTTTTGAATTTATTATTGACATCCTTTCCAACCTCCTTTTGTTTTAATAAAATCAACTTTTTGCTAAATTGATGGAGTTAATTTTAAAGTTTCAGCATTTTAATATGAATCAACCATAAATTGTATATTATATTAAGAATAAATAGAATTAAAATTATTTTGTAAATCTAATAATTTTTATTAAGCAAAAGTTTTATTGGCATTTATTTGTAAAATTAAATTTTTTGTTTCTACTTAATATTCTTATTATTTATTTTCTTATCTATTTTAAAATAATTCTGGAGGTCTTGCCTTAATAAGATCTTATTTAACTGGTAATTATAATAATTCATATTCTTTAGCTATAGGATGTTTAAAAGCATTTTCATTAAGATATAAATACTCTTTCTTAAGAATTAATATCTATTATTATTATAAGAGTAGGAACTCATTTTTTTATTTAAACTTTTTAAAAAGATCAGATATGGATTATTCAGCCTTACTCAAATAGGTTATTGCTTTTCCCATTCTTTATTCTTTTGGAACTTCTTTAGCTGTATTAGCCATCATTTTGGCTAACTCCATATTAGTAATAACCACAGTAATAGTATGATCATTAGAAAACTTCTCCATCAATTAATTATATATAATAGGTGGAATTGGTTTCTTACTTCCTTATTTTGTTTATGTCAAACATCTAATAGTTTACTCATACATCTTAGATGATTCTTATAATAAACCCAAGGCAATTAGATGATCATCAGGATTTTTATTTGTTTAAAAATGATCATATAATTTCTTATATCCAAAGGCTTCAGCCTATTGATGAAAGATATATAATTACATAACAATTATGCATATGAATATGCACAAATGATAGATCAGAATGTTAATGGATAGTTCTTGAATTAACAAAAGCTATGATTTCAGAGAGTCTCTAAAAACACCACTAGGAATTACGACTCTTGTTAATTGCATCCTTTACAGTTGCCATATTTTATCCCAAATGATAATAAAGTAATCCAAGATTGTATAGAGAACAAGAGTATTCATAATGCCATTAATTGGATTAAGTAAATTTATTCTAAATTATTCTATCTGTTTTACAGGTTCATATGAATCATTCCATGAGAATGATATATCAATCTTAACTTGTTATTCAATAGCTTAGTCTAATAGTAGAATATATTCAGTCAATAATTTCTCAAGTTAAAGACATGCTTCCACATCTCCTTTATAACAATCTTACCAACGAAAATCAGATATCTTCTTTCTATATTCTTCAATTTTTATGAGTAATTAATTCTTATTAGATAGTAATATATCTTATACCTCAATTTTTGGAAATTTGATTGGTTTTGTTTATTTGAATCTGAAACCAAAGTTCATATTAATATTTATATATTTTGCGAGAGTTGTTATTACAAATATATTAATTTACTCATAATCTTTATTTCCCTTAAGCTTACTTCAACAAATGCAATAAGGTTTCTTATCTACGACTCTTTCGTTTCTTTGTCTATCTCTAGAATACCATTATCTTTTCTTAATACTACAATCACAATCATAATCATACTTTTGCTAATACTAATGAAATGTTGTTATGAGAATTATAATTGCTGAATTCACAAACTCTATCAAATTACTAAAAGATATCTATGTATTATCCCATAATCTTATCTTCATCATCATCCTCCTCTTCAGAACTATCATCTAACTTTAATTTTACTGATTTTCTTCTCATTATTTAGTTTATTTATAATGAGGGTACTTACAATACCTATTAATAACCTTGCTCATTCATTACACATAAGGATTCATTCCCTCCTTTCTTCATACTCTTCTCATATACAGGCACTTCTTCATCAGGAGATTCTGTCTAAGACCCATAATTTATAGATATTTTCCTATGGTTTTTAGTACCATTTGTATTTAAATATTAATTATTCTAACAAAATCTAAAAGTTCTAGGAGAAGAATCATCCAAAGATACTTAAATTCTTTGTGATAAAGATGATTTTCCATGTGTCTAACCCTATATATTTGTTTGGATTTAATTAAAAGTAGATTGATTTCCAAAATGAATACCATGTTACTATTACAATTCCTTCATTTCTTCTATTTAAACAAGATCTTCATTTTTCATCATGTAATTTAGAACACTCTCTAAAACAATGAAATGATGTTTTAATGCATACATTTTCCTTGTATTATTATGTCTAAGATATCGAGATGTTCTATCAACAGGAGTAAACCTCCTATAATTATATAAGGTTTTTATTCTATTAGGTATTCCAAATAAAAATGGACAAGTGTTTGTAAAATGACAATCACTTTGACATGTATTACATTTTATTTAAATTGCCTTTAAATTTTAATTTTGTATAATGTCATCTGTTATTTATTAGAATATCTCCTAGAAATTAAATATATTTTAAATATTTACATAATCTAAAGGGTGATCCTTAAAGACAAAGTTCAATTATTCTCTTGATATTTGAAGAACTTTAGTTGTTTTTGAAGCTAAAGCATCATAAGAATAAGCTCTTTTTGAAAAGAAATCCAATTATCCAATAAAAGATGGGTTAGATATCTTTTATAACAATCTCTGTTAATCATTGAGATTTACTACTAGTTTTATCTCTCCTGTTACAAGGATAAATAATTAAGATGATTTATTATTCCTTTTGAAGAGATAATCATCAGATTATATTTATTTCTCTTCTAAATACATACATAATTTATTCAATAAAGGTTAACTGAAATTCTTAAAAAAAGAAAGTTAATTTAATATTTTAGCATTAACATCTACAATCATTTGATCTTTTAAACTTTTAGGAATTAAATCTGCAAATTAAATTACTTTTTATGAAGGTTTACTCCACAAATATTCAAAATATCTTCTAAATTTAATTTAAAGATCATCAGATACATTTTAACTTTTTAAATATCTATTTAATTAATTCATATTATTTTTTAAATGAACTGATTATTTTGAGAAATCTTGGAATATACCACCAATATTATTTACAGTATATGCAAATGTTGCAGATGAAATCATTGTCATAAAGATGACAAAAATTCTTTCTGTTAAATTCACAGGAGTTATATCTCCATATCCAATTGTTGTCATTGTAACTATACTCCAATAAAATGATACTACATATCTATCTAACCAAGATTCATTCTATAAATTGGCCACTTTCAACCATGTCTTACCTTCATGATGACCCCATTCACCCCATTATCCAATAATATGCCAAATACATGCTGAAAAATGGGCTACTAAAATCATAAAAGATCTAGTGCATATTTATATGCATACATCATTTTAAATAAATCGAATAATGCAGTTTGTCTATTTGATAATTCTAAACGATTAAATAGTGATGAAAATAAACTAGATAATTAGAATACTTTCAAAATTATCACAAAATCAAAATATCTAAAATCAAATTGTTAACCTATAAAGAATGGAACAACTAAAAACAAATCAATAAAAAACCCTATTTAATATTAATAATCATAAACCTTCAATGCAATAAAATTTAATTATTTTTGCTCTATTTGTAATCAATATTCCTTTATTGTAAATACAAGTATTGAATTTTAATATAATCTCCAAAAGAAATGAATATACAGGCAATTATTCAAAAAAGAATTCTTTACTTTATAAAGGAAAGTCCAATATTTCTGGAAAAGAAATACGCAAAGAAACATAAAATACATTTATTGTAACAATCACTATTAAATAGATATTCCATATGATTATGATTACATCATCTGGTTTCAATAACCACTTTCTAACATTGCTTTTGTAAAATTGGTTATGATGTTCTGCAATTATTATAGATATTTACATAGTATGCAAGAAAACCAATTATTTAATTTAAGTAGAATATATGATGGTTTATCTTTTGGTAGGAATCCTTTATATTTGTAAAAATTATAGTCTGATGCATTATCATTAATTAAATTGAATTCTTGCTTTGTAAAACGACTCAAATCTTTTCTTGTAATCTATCTAGTAATTAGAACAATGAATCTAGAAACTATAAGTATTATTCTAAATGCTCTATATTTCCATATAGGATTCTCAATTCCAAAACTGTGATGTTGAGTCCTTCTTCCCCACAATAATACTTTAGAGCTTTTATTCATGTTGGTTTCTAGAGGATCAGGACAATCTTCATTGTTGCTGATTTAACTAATAATCATGAAATTATAATAATTATTTTAACAATGGATAAACTTGATAAAATTATTGCACAATTAGATGAATTGGAAATTAGTCAAAAACATAGGGAAGAATTACTAAAACGAAATTAAGCTACATTTCTTCTTAGATTGCCAAAAGTACTCAATCAGATTTTTTATTCAGGTTATTTTAATTTAGAGAGTGTGTGGATTTTTAGATGATAATGATCTATATAGATTTACAGCAACATGTTCTACTTTAAGGAAGGTGATGTTTTGTCCATTAGGATTCAAATTATTAATGTTGAGTAGAAATGCTAATCATTTGGTTGGTGGACCCAAACATTCACAAATACAACTCAAACATGAAAAGATCGATATTATATCATGTGGAAATTTATCAACCAATAATAATATGTTTGACACAGAGGAAGATGCATTAGCTTAATTGGAGGTCTTAAAAGCTGTGAAGGATTTCTTAACAAGTAAATTGTAGGATTCATAAGCAACAATTTAGAAATTATAAGATATGTTAGATGATGCATAAGCAACACTCAAATATGAAAAATCTGTTAATTTAAAACTATAATCTAAGATTAATATATTGTAAAATCAACTATCAATTTCTGAACTTTAGAGATAAGATGTTAAAGAAAATTTGGCAGAATTGAATTCTAAATATAATAAAATAGTAAGAATTTATTGAAATTCTCTTTAGATTACTTAAATGGAATAGGATAGAATCATTTTATTAGAAGATAAGGAGAAACTTCTTAAACATAAGAAAGTCTTAATTGAAGAAGTCTATAGATTAAGAGGTGTGGTTGCTAAAATGGAAGAAAATTAAAATAATTATAAAGAAGCCTTGAGATAAGTGAAAACTTTTATGGAAAGTGTAGAAGTTAAACCTATTTGAATTTGTTATTGATTTGAATTATTAATTAATTTTTATGATGTACTATTTTCACAATTTATTAACTCATATTAAAATTGGATATTTTAGAGTATGTATTTTTAATTTAAAAATCTTATCAAATATTCCAATTTTAATTATTTATGGATTATTAATTACCATCCTTAGCTGATCCATTCACTTGGGTTTCATACACTATTTTAGGCATCTTAGTAGGTTTATCATAAGCTGGTGGTATTGGTGGTGGACCAATCATATCACCAGTCATGATGGTTTTGTTAGGATGTCCAAGTAAAAAAGCAATTTGGAATACTTACATAATGCTTTTAGGAGGAAGTCTTGGCAATTTCCTTAGATTGGGCAAAGAAAGAGTAATAAATTTATATTTATATTGCTATAGACTGCTAATGGAAGTGCTCCATTGATTAATTATTAATTAGTTCAAATAACATTACCATTGTTATTGGCTGGTGCAATTCTGGGAGTAGCAACAGGTAAATGGATGCCAAAATTAATCATTGTAATCTTTCTGTTTGGTATATTATTGACTGTCTTTCTAAAAACAAAGAGTTTATACTTCAAAACTCGTAGTAAAGAAATGAATGACCAATTAATCCCAGTTGAACTAAAAGAATTAACAATATAAAAAGAAAGTAATCATTCAAAAGAATTGAATATTATAAGAGAGAAAGATTCAAGACTCTATCCAATCGAACCACTTACAGAAATCAGTTTGACTATTTTAATCATCATTGTTGTGACACTATTAAAAGGATCAGGAGCAGTACCATCTATTCTAGGCATTGATTTTTGTGGCTATGGTTATCATTTCTTTAATTTTGCCATTTTTGGAATAGCCTTTTATAATGTTTAAAGATATAGAAAATATATATCAAAAGATGAAGAATATAAAGAATCTATTGGTTATGATTTTGCAGATGGTAAAATGAGTTCTGTATTTGATATTACTGTGAAATCAAGTCTATATGCTGGTTTTTTAGGTGGACTTGTTGGATTAGGAGGAGGTGTAGTATTGACTCCACTTTGGTTAGAAACTGGAATTAACCCTCCTAGAGCTGCTGCTTCTGCTACCTTCACAGTATTATTCACTTCATCCATATCAGTATTCATTATAGCTCTATCAGGTGGCTATTAATTTTCTGAATTTGTCATTTTGGGAGTAAGAATATAAATATATTATTTTAGTTGGTTTCTAGTTTTGGCAGTTATTTAGTTGCAGGATTTCTTAAGAAATTAGTGAAAAAATATAAAAGAGAATCTATATTAATCTAAGTGCTTCTAGGAGTTATAGCATTTGGATTGATTATACTTCCTTTTCAATCTATAAAAGATGTTTATTAAAATCCACTTGGTGCTATTTAATTTGGTCGTTTGTGTTGATACTTTTGACAATTTTTATATTTAATTAATATATTATTATTATGTATCATTATTTAAATAAAGATAACTTAAAATCATCATAACAAAGTGGTTGAGTAAGATTATATTTTAAATGGCACATATGCTTATTAATATAATTTAAATTAAATTTCTATTATGATAAATAATATATATTACTGTTTTAGGAAATTTCTAAATTCTTCATGATTAAACTATATTCATAAGCTAAGACTTTTTGAATAGAAATTAAATCTTATTAATTAAAATATCCTTAAAATTCGAATTCAATGAATTATTCCGATTTAACCTTAAAAGAAATGAATAACTCATTTGATTATAGAGCTTCCATAATTGTAATTAGAAAAAAACTAAATATAGATGGACAAGTTCTAATTTTGATTTATAACTCATTAAGAATTTAAATTTTTTTCCATTTATATAATTAATTTAAATGTTAAAAAATGATTGGTAGATTAACAATTTTAGATTTGATTTATGAATTATTTAGATCTTAAATGAGTTTAATAATGATTAATTTTTTTTATACTTTCCCAAGATAATCTTCTGTGATATTCTTTTTTTTAATTACTTGGCATATCTTGATAATTATATTTAATAATTATTCATATCTTGATTGCATAATTTCATTATTTGTTTAAGAAATATTTGATATTTCAGGAAACACAAGAAGGATTGTTGGTTTATTACTGAAATAAACTGAGTATTCAATTTTAATTATTAATTTTTAATGTGAAATTGTGATTGTTTTGTTGAACAGATCTACACAATTTTGTTTAAAATTCTTTATTTCATTATATATTAACTATTCTATAGTTTTATCATTATGTTTTGCTTCTCTTAAAAATTTTAATGCATCTTCATTAGTAATAAATAATCGTTGGCAATTCAATATTTTAATAATTTAGAATTTGAATTATTCTTCATCGAAAGATATCAAAATATATGGGATTTACTTAGTAATTTAAGTTAATATATTTTCCCATGATTAATCAACCAAAGTTAATAGATATTATGATCTTATTGCTTTATGATATTGATATAAATATCTAGATGCATAAAGTATGAGTATAAAGGCTGAAAATATAGCTGAATACTCAATGCTAGTACTCTTATTAAAGATAATGATAATTCTGATAATTGATATTGAAATAAGAGAAAACATTGCATCAATATATTCACCAGCTAAAATGATTAAAAAATTTGATCCCATTTAATTTACACCTCTAAGATGAGCTGATAAGGAATCAGAAGATTCTTCAACAAACAAAAAATATATAGTAAAGACATGATTCAGCAAAATTAATGATGGTCTCAAAAATTATTTGTATTTCTTACTCAAAAGATACTGCACAAAAAAATAGGTGATCATAGCTATATATGTATAAACATTAAAGTAATTTTATTAAAGTAGACCTTACCCTATTCTAACTATAAATACAACTGCAAAACCCAAAGTTATTAATGTAAACATTGTCATTCTAATTTCACCAATACTTGTTGATTAATATTTTGCTTCAATCTATGGGTTTTTGAATGTGAGTAAATATTTGTTCATCAGATGACTATTTAATTTATTAAATATAAATGGAATTAAATTATTTTTGATTTTCTTATTATTATTTTATAATAAATAGTTATTAAAATTAAAATTAAAAATAGAAATTCCTTTTTTAATTAAATAACAATCATTCTAAATTTCAATTAAATTATGTTTTATAAGTGTTTTTATTAGCCTTTTTCCTCCACTGATTGTAAACCTTAATAACTGAATCATAATTATAAGTAGGATAATACATCCTGTAGAATTTCATCTTCTCAAAGTCATTAATAATACAAAAATCTTAATGAAATACTTTTTATTAAGTAAAATTTTAAAACATTCTAACTATAGAAGCACCTTTAATCTTAGATCTTACACTTTTGAATTCTACTCTATTACTTTATTTTGGAGTTGCTTATTTGTCAAAGAAGACAGTAATAGAATCTTTATTTTCATCTAAATAATGTCTTGATTACTCTAATTCATCATAAGACTCTTGCTTATTATGTATATCTTACATCACTCTCTTCATCTACAGATTTTTCATCTTCCTCATCACTTTCCATTTCCCTCTCTTACATTCTAATTGTTTTTATTGTTCTTTAATAACATAAATTTGCACTTCTTCTTTTAAATTCTAATTCATTAAATACTCTAGATTTTTCTTTTCGTTTTCTTTTATATTTATCCTATCTTTCTTATTCAATTGAATATTAATGTTTTGCTAATATTAATTCTTTATTTAAATTAAAATAGATATCTTCACATATTTCATGTCCTTATTTTCTACAAAGTAAGCATTTCAAAAATAAGTTATCATAATTTTATATCATTATTCTATCTCTAATCTAATAGAATTAATCTAAATCAGTATCCTTTAATTTCTTAAAGAAATCACCTTAAGATATATAATAAACAGTTGAAAATCCTTCACTTATAAAAAATAGTTTCTTATTCTATTATTCATTAAACAATGATTTCAATCCTATACCATCTCCTGGTTTCAAATTCCCCACAATAGTTTTGTTTTCTCCAAATATTACATTTATATTTCCCTTTAATAAAATATATAATCCCTAATCATTCACTAATTTCTCTTGAGGAGTTAAATTAATTTCTTAAACACTTTCAATTAATTCTCTTAGTAATTTCAATGAAAAATTATTCACAAGTACTGGTTACTTTAATAATAATAATCCTTTATCTTATTCATTTAATTCTTACTTTAATTATGGACTCAATTTACAAAATATCTTCTTCTCTTAAGTAGATGGTTGATGTTTATATACTAATCGAAGATAACTAAATTAAAATATAGATTATTTTACTTTTCTACTCTCTTTTATAAATCTGAATCAATATTTCTTTTCTTCATATAATGACTCAATATTTCTAAATCATGTTTCACTTTACTTTTATCTGCATCCAAATCTTTCAAAATAGAAGTTATTGTATTAAACACATATGCAAATATACATGATGAAAATAGAGTTAAACAAATACTAACCAATACTTCATATGGATTTATTGGGGTAATATCACCATAACCTACTGTAGTCATTGTTGTAATAGCAAAATATAAACCAGTTAAATAGATTTCAATCCAATGTGAATCTTCCAAGCCTCTTTACACTATCCAATTCCTTTCCATTGAATGTTGTCCTATACCTATCCAAACACAAGCAAAACAATGAGCAAGTAATACTACTGTGATTAATAATTTCAATAATTTAAGATGATTTTTAAATTTACCTCTTGGATCAATTTCATACTTGAATACTTCCATAAATGTTGATAATTCCTTTAATTTTAATATGAATAAGTATTTTAGAGGAGTAAATGTTGAAAGCAAGAAAACTATTAATCCCAACAATCCTCCAAAATCAATTAAGAATTCCTTTCGAAAATATTATATAATTATTTTTCTTGTTTATGTTATCAAAATCCCCTTATTATATATCTACACATTCAATCTCATTATTATATCAATTGTCAAAATCACTATCTCAACAAAAAATATTGGCATCTAAATATCAATGAATTCATCCAATTGATTTACAAATGAATCTGATAATGGAAATATGAAACATAAATGTAATACCAAAAGAAATTTTAAGAAACTCCAAAATATTAACATAGGATGACTTGCCTTAATACTAGTAAAACTTCGATGCTTTACCATAGTCATCAAACTGGATACTAAGACTTATAAACTTACATTCTGTTATTTGTATTGATAATATTATTTTTCAAATTATGAAGAGTCTTTCTCCTTCTTTGATTGTTAAATATAACTACTTGAAACATCATTGAAAGCTTGCAATTATTATTTACTTAATAGAGAGAGATTCTTAATTTTTGTATATTTCCTTAATTTTTATATTGCTTAAATCAAAAGTTCCTTTAACCTTGTTTATATATTAATCTGTCTTAATTTTATTTGACCTAGAGCATCTTAAAATAATAGTCGTTGTTCTCCATTAGGAGAATGCACCTAAACATGACTAGCCTGAAGATCATTGAGGTATAGTTAATTCATCAATTATTAAATTCAATTTATAATATATTAGAATGATTCAAATTATTTGAGAGAAAATAAAATGACTTTCAATAAATTATAAACTGCATTTTAATTTTAATTCAAATACAAAGTCAAAAGCCATAATTGTATTTTTTGACTTTTTTAAAAAGAAGTGTTGTGATTACTAATATCATTTTATTAAAAAGATTGATTATTGAAAAAGAGATGAATCAATTTTATATCCAATCAATACAAATAAATTTAATATATTTTATAAAAATATTTAAATAGGAAGAAAACATTCTTTAATATATCAGAAATTTTGTAATTCAATAAACAAATTGAAGAATAGCTTAAATAAATATATTACACTTTATTTATATATATAATAATCTGAAAAATCAATAAAAAAACCATATAAAATCATAAACATACTTATAATAATAATTTAAAAATAAATTACATAGAAATAAAATGAACTAAATAAGTAGAATTTAAAAGTAAATAATTTTTGATAATCCTAAATTTTTACTATAATAGAAATAATGTTGATAAATGAAATTAGAAAAATAAATAATAATATATTAAGGATACATTATTATTTTATTTCTATTATCTTTTAATAATAATAATAATAATTATTATAATAATAATATCAATAAGAATAGGTTGCTTAATTAATATAATTGTTATTTTATTTTGAGTATAATAAAATGTTGATAAAATTAAAATTAAAACAATCACGAAATCATTGACAAATTCAATTTGTTTCTTTTAGCCTATTGAACAGAAAATGTATTTGATAATAAGGGTCTAAGTAGTAATTTAACTCCATTACTTTTAGGGGATGTATTAATTTTTTTCTTACTTGCACTTTACCTTGTAGTAGATGGTTAATCTTCAACTCCTGTTAGTTATTATTAATTTCTTTTTTAGTAGTTATTTCTTAGAGATTTAGTATCAAATATTAATTTTTGAATTGCATTCTTTTTAAAATTCATAGATTCATTATCTGTATCAATTCCAAATAATTCCATAAATTCTGCAAATATCTTCATCTAAGATTTGAATGTCTTATTCATAACATTAAATTAATCTTCAAGAGATAAAAAATCTTTTAAATTTGATTTAAGTTTTAATGCATCTTAAACATCAACTTTATTAGCCTTAGATTTTTAGTAATCTTTAATACGATCTATTTATTAAGCAACATCTTCAAGTTTATAAAATTCCATTTATTTATTAACATTTAGCTTAATAGTATCTTCAATACTACATATAATTTATTCTGATAATTGTTTAGCCATTAATAACCTCTATTCATCATAATATTGATAACATTTAGTGATTTATTTTTAGGTATCTTAAATTTAAATTAACATTTTTTAAGTTAAATGTTTATGATCTTCTTATTCTTTTTTTTAAATTATCAAATCCATTTTTGTCGCCTTTTATAATAATTCATAATCTGTTGCTTTAATTATTTTACGAAATCCTTATACTTCTTGGAAATCTTTGTCTACAATATCAGATAATTCTTTAATTTTGGGCAACAATTATTCTGACAAGGAAGAAAGTTGTGATTGTGTAGCAAATAATTTGGATGAATCTACAAATTCTTAAAATTCATGTAATTTAACTGTTGTAGTTAAGTCTGAGAGAATGAACTAAAGGGAAATTTATCAATTACATAATACATCTTATTTTTTGATTATTTCATTAATATTAGTATTGGTGTATCGTTTAAGATCTATAAGTTGTTCACTTGTATGATGAAATCTACATTCCAAGAGATCTAACTATTATATGGTTATATCTTTAGGTGCAAATTTGGCTTAGAGATGTGTCATATGATCACTTATCTATTCTTCAAAAAGCAGATGAAAATCTTAAGTATTAATATATGTATTAAGA
This sequence comes from Paramecium pentaurelia, assembly GCA_905183005.1. NCBI lineage: Eukaryota > Ciliophora > Oligohymenophorea > Peniculida > Parameciidae > Paramecium > Paramecium pentaurelia. The sequence goes on from CAJJDO010000152.1 coordinate 200,114, forward strand.
GATTCTTGAATAGTTATTAATTAATTGTTGAATTGTGTTTATATCTTGTTGAAATCTCCTTCATATTATCTTTAAAGTTTGCGTATTTCCATTTAGATATCACACAAATCTTCTTGGCTTGGTTTTTCATTGATTTACTGAGTAAGCTGTTAGAGAGTATGATCTTGAGTATTGAATTTATACATTATAGCATCAGTCTATTGTCTAGATTAATCTCTTAAGAGATCAATTTTTAAGCTAATTGAATTATTTAGTTCTGTAGAGATCTAGTTTATCAATTTATTTTTTGGTTTAAATGATAATTTCTTTGGAACAAAGTTTTATTTGCATCTCAATTAATATAGTTTATCTGTATCGAATTCAAAGATATCACTTAAACCTATGATATAATCTAAGAGTATTGATAATATTTCTTCATCCATGTGAGAGATATAAAGAAATTAATAATTACTTGTTTATTTTGCATATATTTTGATAATTAAGAAAATAAAAGGGGGAAAAGTCAATATATATTTAGAAATAAGTAATAAGAATAATAAGAAAATACTCAGTAAAATGCTGAATAAATATTTGATTAATATACATTGCTTACTTTCATAATATATTGACTAGATTATGGAAAATAACCCAAATCATTAAGAATAATAATAAATCTGTTCCAATTCCAGAATAGTAGGCATCATAACTGGATCTAAAGTATTCTTTAACTTTAAAATTCATTTTGATTGCTAAACAAGCACTAACCATCAAGAATATTACAACATAAATTGCAATTCCAATCCATCCATCTAATATTATTCATCAATTTCTACCCATTCCCAATATACCTGCAATAATACCAGCATTCAATGATCCATATACTCTAAGATTTTTAAGTTGATTTGTGTTTTATTTTAATCGTTCCTAATTAACTTCTAGATCATCTAATTCAATTTTTGGTTCTTCCATTAATTAATTTAATTAAATTATATTTATTACTTTCCATCATATATATATATATATATTTAATCATAATCTTGAATATGAATTTATGATTAATATATAAAATAGATTATAGTAATCAACATTCAAGTATATTTATATACATTATTCCAATAAAGAAGTTTAGATATATAATAAATATTGAATAATAATAATGAAGATTTAACAATTATTAATTTATTGAATATAATAATGATGTATATTATTATTATTTCAAAATCTCACACAATTTGTAAATAAGTATTTGACTATTTTGGAAAAAACTAAATTTTGAATATCCAAATCTTTGGCATCTTGATTATCAGCTTTAAGTAATGATACCATTTTAGCAATCTCCTCACTTAATTTTTCAAGCTTAACACGTTTAGAAAACTGTTTTTATAATTTCTCAAATCTTAAATTAGATTTCACACTCATATACATCAAAATTACCAGAACTATACTCTATAGAATAATATCTATACCTATTAAATATAGAGGTAGCATCTTTTAGATTATTCTCCATACCTGTTTAGAATATTCGAATATAATTAATATCAAAGTGTTATACCATTTTCTTCTATTTCTCAAATCCATTCGCTTTTAGTAATTTAACACCCTTAACTAATAATTTTATTCACTATTGAATTCTTATTTGATAAGAGTCTCTAAAAGAATATTCACTTTAAATTAATTCAAGTATATCTATATTGGTGCTCTGCATACTGGACATGAGTTGTAATTTTGATAGAAGTATTTATTTCGAACACATGGTTTACAAAATGTATGACCACATGTTAAAGTAATTGGTTGTAACAGTGTTTATAAACATATTGGACAATCAAAAAGTTGTTGCATAATTAATTAATAATGGACTAATTTGACTATATTAATATACTTAATTCACTATCTTAACTTAAATATATTCTAAAATACTCAAATGCTACACTCTTTATTATAAATTCATACCTCAAGATTAATTCTAATCAAAATATCTGCCTCTATATCAATTAATTATTTAAGATTTTTTCAATATATACAAAATCTTAAATAAAGAAACAAAGAAAAAGATTTTTAAACTTACAGATATTTCTATTAATTAGGTAGTTTAATTGAAATGAGATAATTACATAAAAGAAGTTTATGTATTTTTAATAAACTCTTTCTTATTATTAATTAGAAATTAATGGATGGTATAATCTAATCAATATATATATATAAAAACAATTACAAATAGAATTCTTTTTAATAAGGCTTATATATAAATACAGTTATTAAGATTTAAAATATTCTTAAACAATTAGTATTATTAAAAAGATTTATTTGTTTAATAAATGTCTAAGATGTCTTTATTATTATTCTGAATAATTTATATAGTAAACATTATTGTTATAATAAAAGAAATTTGATTTGCAATATATTTATACATTAGAATAAGAATTATATTTTTAAGAATATTAATCTTTAATTTTTGGATAATAAAAAGGGTTGCAACATTTTTTATCAATACATAAAATAGTAAGTTTAAATTTAAGTAGAAAACAAAATAAAATTACATGTTTAATAACTTAATATGGGTTTTATATTATAAATACATGTTAGAAATGGAATAAGTTTGATTTGTGTTGGGTTAGAGTAATGTTAATTGATAATGAATTGATTAAGTTATTAATAAATTAAGAATGTTTTGGATGATGAAAGATTAGAAATAATGAAGAGAATTAAGTTTATTAAAATATTCATTTAAATTTTTAATGAATATTATATAGAAATAATTGTTGTATATTTATCATATGAATGAGTGATAATTTAATAATTATATATTTATTTATAATATGTAATAAATTGGACACCAGATCTTATCAAAATGGTAAAGAAATAATTCTATCATTTTAGGTACTAAACAAATTACAATTATAGAGCACTATTTTAGTATGAAGTTAAAGAAGAAGGGTATATTATGGGACAATTGATAGAAAGAAATGAGGATATTTTGAATGTGGTCATTCACACAATTCGTTTTACTTATAGATAAGGATTTCAGGCATATCAATGTTAAGATAGTGCATTGACAACAGATTCTGGATGGGGTTGTGTAATAAGAGTGGGATAAATGATGATGGCAGAACTCTTAAAAAGGCATTTGAAGTGTTTTTATAATGTGGATCTGTTTTCGATTCCTCGTCTTTTGTAGGAAGTTTTATAATTGTTCAAGGATGATGATGAAATGGAAAGTTAGAAAGGTTTTGTAAGACCATCAAAGTATGGATTTTCGATTTAGAAGATAATGAGAGTAGCCTATAAGGAATGGGGTAAGAAACCTGGTGAATGGTATAGTCCAAATTAGATAGTTTAGGCAATTTACAAAATTCTATCAGAGAATAATATCACATGTAATTTTAAAATTTAAGGGTAAAAGATTGTTGTGGTTTGGGTTTTGTGCCATTCTACGAGAGCTAAATAGATCTAAGAGCTATATTTTAAGAGATGTGCATGGTTGAGAATTGTTGTTGTTAATAGAGAACATTTTCTATTGAGTAATTTTTGAGAGCATTGGAAAAATTGGAGATTGGTAAAGAAGAAGTAGTATAAGTTATGCATGGTAATGATTCAATAAGTGATGTTTGTTATGATGATCAATCAGAATAGAATAAGAAGGAGATTGGAAATTTGATAAAGAAATATATTTGTTAAAAATGTTTTATACCTATTAGAGCAGTAACAGTATGTTTATTAAGCAGAATTGGATGTGATTAGCCTAATCCAGATTATATATAAGCAATTAGATAATTTATGAAGAAGAAATATTTTGCTGGTATGTTGGGAGGTAGACCTAAGGAAGCTAATTTCATTGTAGGTTTTGTTGATAATAAATTTGTTGTATTGGATCCACATTTAGTATAAGAAGCTAAGATGAATCCTGAAGAATATATTAAATCATGTTTTCCAGGTGAAGCTTTATTTATGAGTGATAAAGAGATTGATTGTTCACTTGGATTGGTATTCTATTTAAATAATATGGATGATTTGATTGAATTGATCTATGATATCTAAGCACATTAGTAAATAAACTTTTTTTCATTTGCTCATCTTTAACATTGGAAATACTAAGAGACGAAAAAAGAAGAGTAACTTCAAAATATTAAAGAAATGAAAGAATTCTTAAGTGAATTTTAAGTACAATAATAACAATAATAAATATTGAATTTAGAGATTTCCACATATCAAGAAGCACATTAAAATGAAATTGAATACTTTGATCAATAACCAATTCTAAAAGAAATAGATTCAAGTTATGAAGAAATTTGAAAAATTTTAATTATTTTTACTATTCAAAATACGAATTTTATTATAATTAATCTTAGTTATTTCTAAAAATATTAATTATCAAACAAAAAAGAACATTAATCTATAAAATTCTAATTTCTTAAATCCATTATTTTTATAAGATTATGACATTAAAACTTAATATATTTATAATTTTTATGTTATTAGAATACTATTCAAACTTTTAAACTCACATATTAATATCAACAATTTAAAAATGATATCTATATTAATAAACATAAATCTCTATTTGTTTGTCTATTTAATTCTTATCAAAAATTAATTATATTTAAAGTATTATAGAGATACTTAAAGATTGTTTCTTCATAAATACGTTTTTAAATTATAAATAAATAAATGAAATATTATAAGCAAGGACAATTTCTTTGTTACATCGGAACATGGATACCTTTTGTTATATTAGTCACAATATTTCTATACTTTTATGTAGTGTATGTGTAGGTATATGATGCCTATTAATGTTCAAGACCTATTTGTTGCCTCGTATAAGATCAGAGTATATTGAAAGACCAGTAGTAGAAATAAATACTTACTTGATTCAATTAATACACATCAATGACTATGTCTTCAGCAATTCAACAGTGGTAATTACAATATTATTGCATACATTACTTGTTCTCTTTTTAATTACATTAATAAGAGTAGTAATAACATTACCTGGAAGAGTACCTTAAGAATGGTTAAATAAAGTAGAGGGAGAAATAACTAAGATGATAGAAAATGAGGAGAATATGATCAATTTTCATAAAAAAGGTTCATAGACATCAACATCATTCTCTTCAGAAATAGATGATGAATAACGATTATAATTGAATATAAAAGCAAGATTGGAATTGATAGATAAGTCTGGTCATAGATTTTGTAAAAACTGTTAATCATTCAAACCAAAACGTTGTCATCATTGTCGTTAATGTAAGACATGCTGGTTGAAAATGGATCATCATTGTTAATGGCTCAATAATTGCATAGGTTATAACAATTATAAATTGTTTATCAATCTACTTTGTTATTCATGTATAACATATTATCTATATATATATATAGGGTTACTTATAAGTTTTATAATGATAACATATAGTCGTTGTTATTATGATACATTAAATTCATTTTCATCTGATGGTAAACTATTCCTAATTTCATTTACATTTCTGTATTGTTGTTTCTTGTGGATACTATTAACAGCATTCACATTATTCCATTTATGGTACTTTAATTCATTATAATGAGATCAATAGGGCAATCAAATCAAACATCACAACCCTTGAATATTGTGAGAACAAACCTAGACAACCACTTTAGAAAAGTGCTTTAGAGAACTTTATTGAAGTGTTTGGTATCAATCCTTTAATTTGGTTCTTACCAATTTAACCAAATACGAAACCAATATTGGATTGAGAATAGATAAATAAAAATTAGATAATTATATAATTATATTTTTATATAATGGAAAAAATAGATATGTTAGTTAAAGTAGTAATAATTGGAGATACAACAGTAGGAAAGACAAACATTATGACATAATATTGTGATACTAATTTTAAAATGAATTCTCTTCCCACAATTGGTGCTGATTCTAGAGTAAAGATGATTTAAATGAATGAAAGAGAAACTATTAAAATGATGATATGGGATACATGTGGTTAAGAACGTTTCAAATCTATTACAAAAAATACATTTAAAGGAGCATAAGGATTTGTATTGGTGTATGATATAACATCAAAAAGCAGTTTTGAACATGTAGAAGATTGGCTAGAAGTAAAACTTAACTTAATCCAAGTCAATCAAAGATAATATTGATACTAATACAGTATCAATTGTATTAGTTGGAAATAAATCTGATCTTGATGAATTGAGATAGATTTCAAAAGAATAAGGATAAGCTTTGGCCAATAAACATAATCTCAATTTCTTTGAAACTTCAGCCAAAATGGGAATTAATTTAAGTGAAGTTTTTGTTTCACTTGCTAGAAATATTAGAAAAATCATTAATTCTGCTAACAAAGATACAGAAATGTTGACTACAGATAAAACTAAAAGTACAAAGAAGAAAGGTTGTTGTTGATATTCCATATACTTAGTTAATTAATCAATATTATTATATTTTGTCTCTACATGTTGGACACTCTGCTTTTATAATCAACCATTCTTTTATGCATTAATTGTGGAAATAATGATTGCATTTTAGAATTTTGATTAAATCTTTATCATTTATCTCTTATAAACATATTGTACAAATTCTACTCATTACATATAATATTTATACTCTGCTTATGTGATTTCATCTACACCTACTAAAATTGGAATGTCATCAAACCAATTTTTTGGTTTCCTTGGCTTCACTATCCTTAAATTTTATGGAATCTATTGAGGTAATTGCTTTAAATTTAAGTTCATATAAATGTTATAAAGGAACCTTTCTAGATTATACTTTAGTTACATAAATTGCCAAGGGAATCTTGGTTATTGTATTTAAGTCTTATGTATCCTCTTCTTTATTTCTTATACTCTCTCATAAGCATCTTTAAATTACTATTATCTTCTTTCATTCATTTGATTATTTATTTCTCATTATTTTACTATATTTCAATCTAGATTTATACAAGATAAAATCTTTTATATTCTACAGATATATTATTTTATACACAGTAATATTCATAATAATAATTATAATTCACTAGACAAATCAAGAATTTATGATAAGTATTAAATTTTCTAATTGTCCATATACTTTAATGATTATTATCTATGTTGCTATAATTCACTACTCAACTACTCTATTATCTTATCCCTATTTCTCAACAAATTCTAACAATTCTATATATCTTATGCATATTAATTCTTCAATTTAGCTACCTCCTAATCTTTCTCCAATTACAATGCTTACAAATACTCCTTCTAATATTATTTCTCAGCTTCCAAATCCTTCTAACTCTACTCAGTCTTCACCTTACTTACTCCTTAATTTTATTAACTAAATTGCATAATCTCTTAATCCTTCTTACTCACCTCTTTTGTCAATAATTATAATTTTGTATTTAAGTAATTGATCTTCACTGTTAATTCAATATTATTACTTTCTATTCATATACCTATTGCATTAATTAAATTTCTGCTTATTTCAACTCTTCCAAACGAGCAATCTCTGAATTCATCTTATCGTTATTTAATTTAAATATTTTATATATCAAAAATATTACTAATCATCCTTTATCTTATATATCAAATTAACTAATTAAAATAATCATTCTCTCATTAAACTATTCTATATGTTCCATCAATTCCTCATTCCTTCTTACTCTCTTCTTGGTTTTATACTCTAATCTTTTCAATTTAGTATAATAAAGTAAATTAAAAACTATTCTCGATTCACATAAACTTAATCCAATCTCAAATTGAAATCCATTTAAAAATATATTCAAATCCTTTAGGAATAATAATATTTCTCTTTTTATTCTTTTGAGATTTCAATAATCTTTTTATAAATAGAACAAAATACTCATCCCTTTGTTTTATATATATAAAATTAGATTAGTTTCAAGCATTCTCATTAAAAGATAATATTGATTATCAAAATCTCTAACTAAAAATTGATTAAAGTTTTTGATTTCCTCATAAGTTTCAAATTCTTCTTCTCTATTTAATTAAACATAAGCTATTAATAAGTGAGTATAGTTTTAATAGAATTCTTGAAATGCCTATCCAAAATACTTTATTATTTTAACAAAACTTAACCATTATTTTGATTGTTCAAACTAAATTAGCATTCTATAATAATTACAAAAAAAATGTATTTCCCATTGTTGATTATATTGTTTTTCCTCTTCATATTAATTGAAATTATCAAACTACTATGGTTTCTTCATTTAATAAATACTTCCTATTTTGTCACCTCTAAGTATTAATACGAATATTAAAATATATATTCTTGATAAATACTTATAACTTTTGTTCATCAAATCTTAATAATAAACACAAATGAAGAAAAGGAACAAAAGTAAGTGGTTATTGAATAATATAAAATTTTAATAATGTTAAAGGAATTAGAGAAATATCGTGTTCCTGATAATTTTACTGGTGCTCGTTTATAGATTGCATGCACATAAATAATTGATAGTTGGGTAGCTTTGAAACTAGCTTTTGAACATTAAACATAAACAATCCAAGAGAGTCCTGAGAATATCAAAAAGCTAATGGCTTACTAATTAGCAGCATATATATACAATTGCGAGACTGAAATAGATGACTTAGTATAATTTTTATCAGTTTATTTGGAATAATACTTATAGTTGATAATTGAAGATAATTCAGATCGATATGTATAATGTTGTTTTAATATTAAAAGATTGCAGAGAGACTATTGGATGTGTTTAATGATTTGGAATAAGATAAAGAGGGTAAGTATTTGAAGTTGCTAGAAGATATTAGAGTATATAATGAACAGAATAAAAATGTTAAACATGTGGCTAATATTGAAGATTCAGATGAAGAGTCTGAAAATGATGAACCTCCTTAATTGGTTCAATAATAGTAGTAATAAATGCAAGTTGAAGAAGAGGAAGATGATGTTGATTCGGATGGTTATGAAACAGTTAAACCAAAGAAAAGGTACAATAAGCGTAATTGATTAATGTTAAGCTTTATATTAATTTGTTTAATTCGGATTAATTAATATTATAATATTAGAAATACAAATATATATTATAATTTTATATGTAACAATAATCTAAATAGTTGGCAAAGGAGGAAGAATAAAAGAAAGTGGAAAATCATATTTTGGAGAAGTTTGAATTATTGGAATTCAAAGGAAAAGGAGCATATGGAGTAGTATGGAAGGCACTTGATCGAAAAACAAATTAGATAGTAGCACTCAAGAAAGTAAATGCTATTAATAGGATTTAGATTTTTGATGCTTTTCACAATGTTACTGATTCTTAAAGAACATTCAGAGAAGTGATATTCTTGGAGTAACTTAAGAATCATGAAAATATAATCAAATTGACATCTGTTATTAAGGCAGAGAACAATAAAGATTTGTATATGGTATTTGATTACATGGAGACAGATGTGCATAATGTATGTATACTTCATTGAGAACTAGGTTATTAGAGGAAAAATTCTGCAACCTATTCATCAAAAATATATAGTTTATTAAGTGTTGAAAGGATTGAAATATTTACATTCTGGTGAAGTAATTCATAGAGATTTGAAGCCTTCTAATTTATTGATCAATTCTGAATGTAAAGTCAAGATAGCAGATTTTGGATTGGCCAGAAGTGTAGCAAAACCAGATGATAACACAAATCCAATACTCACTGAAAGTGTGGCTACTAGATGGTATAGAGCTCCTGAGATATTATTTGGATCTTAAGATTATTCCAAAGCAATTGACATATGGAGTCTAGGATGTATTGTGGGAGAGATGATAATTGAAAAAGCCATATTTCCAGGGACTTCCACTATGAATTAGATTGAAAAGATAGGAGAACTATTAGGACGACCTACTCCTGATGATCTATAATCTATGCATGCTCCAATGGCATAGTAGATTATGCAAAACATTACAATTAAATAGAGAAGTAGTTTTGTGTCAAGTTTTCCAGCTGCCACAGAAGATGCAATTGATTTCCTTAAGTAAAATTAGAATCTGTATATTTTAAAGGAAAACTTTGGTCTACAATCCATCTAAAAGAATGACAGTAGAATAGGCATTGGAACATAATTATATCAAAGAATTTAAGAAAAAAGAGTTGGAATCTAAAAGAGGTATAATATTAATTGTATAAATAATAGATTCACCATTTAACACATTCATGGATGATAATTAAAAATATTCCATTAAGTAATATTAGGATGCTCTATATAATCGTATAGTTGAAAAAAAGAGAGTTGAATATAAATAAGATCTAATTAAAAATTCGAATAATGGAAGTGTTAATACAAGTATTGACAAGTCTGCATCTCCGACTAAGAAGGAGACATCCATTGTAAAGAAAGATGCTGAAAAATCCAAATAAGATAATGATATTCAGAAGTATACGAGAGGTTTTCATTAGAAATCTTAGTCGTACTCTTAAGGGTAGTTTATGGGTAGAACAGCTTCATAAGAGGATGTTTAGTTTTAGGTCTAGATGTATCAAAGTCCTACTTAAAAGAAGCAATAATCAATGTTTCCAATGGTCGATTCCAATAGTCCATTAAATAAAGGGAATAGAAGATCTTCTTTGGACAAGAAGTTGTTGAGCACCTTGACTGCGTCGATGTAGAGTACTCTATCTCAATAGTAATTGTCAAGAAAAGGAATACAAGGTTCGATATCGAAAACAAATGTTTTCAATAAATCTATGATAAATACATAATACAACTCTTTATTATAGAAAAAGAAATGAACTTAATATATTAAATTCCTCTTTATACGAAATTAAATATAAGTAGGGGGAGATTATTATAAATATAATAATGAAAATTAACATTATTTTAAATCTAATCAAGTTAAAAAAAGAAAGAAGATAAATATAAAAAATATTAGACAGTATTCATCCTGAAGAATAAAATTTTGCATGCAATAAATAAGAGGAAATCCTTTATTATAATATCTATATTTTGACCATACTTCCTATTTTGAGAATATTGGAGATTGTTAAACATACTTTGATTGAGAAGTTTATTACAAAGATTCCAGCATTTCATCCTTTTACAAAATAATAAGTTGAAGAGGAATCCTTACATATTTTCAATGATTTTCTTGATTCTTTATCATAGAAAGGATAGATGAATGTTAATAAATATATACACAATATCATAAAAAAGTAGATAACCTATAAAGAAGTGTTAAAATTAGCTACTACAGCTAAAACTCATTTAATGTAGCCAAATGATTTCTAAAGATAATCATCAATATAATTAAAACATATAAATGGGAATGTGAAAGTTAAATCAAAAATGTCTGATTTTTATGAGAATACTGCAGATGATCATTTATAAAGGAATTTAATAGAAAATAAGACATTTGATTTTCTTTATATTTTTATAGGAGATATACATTATCATAAATTATTAGAGGATCCAGATTATTTATACAATTAAATTTAACATATGAATCCAGATTATTGGAAAACCAAATATACACCACTTATGCATAAAATAAGTGAATGTATAGATGAAGATTTGGAAGTATACATTAAATAAGATGATAAAAATTAAAATAAATAAGAATAATAATAATAAAAATAAGAATATTGTTGTATACTTAGAGCAATTTGTTAATATGCAGTAGATTTATTAAAAAGTATTAATGTAGCTACATTGTATTATTATTCTGTTAATTATTCATTTCAAAAATTTGTGAATCGTTTGAATGGAAATGAGGATTTATAGAGAATATTGTATTTGACTTAAAATCATTATAAGGAAAGGAATTATAAATAACATATAAAAGACTATTTAAGAGGATATTCAAATTTCATAAGAGAGATTAGAAATAAGTCTTTGGTTGATAAGGGAGAAAGAGAGCTGATAAAAATAATTTTAAATTTCTGATTTTTTATTTATTTAATGTTAAAACCACATCAAGTGTTGCTGCATGAGTTTGCTGAGCTGATATTGAATCAGAGAGTAGAATAGAAACCATCAAGTTTGAGACATTCAAATGTCTTGAATTTATGGTAAATAAAAGGAATATGGGTGAATGAGAATTCAGATTTAAGATTGCAGATCAATTTCTACATATAGAAATGGAATACTCGGATTCTAGTTGAAGTTTGGGTCTTAGAAGTAATCATAACAAACGAGTAATAGAACAACACTAAAAAGATAATTTAAGATAAGCCATTAGGAATTTAAGAAAACACAACGACTAGCACTATTGTAATCAAGGAGTATATTAGCAATTTTGGCCAATCTTCCACTTTCTCAAGAAATCCCTTCTTTCAACAAGCATATGAAGATAGTATACAATATTGAGAACACTTCAATTCCAAACCATTTCCAAACTATCAATTTTCCAGTGATCCCTTGTTCAAGTAAAAAGGTCACTTATTTGTACATGCAAGTCCATTATTAGAAGGAAATTATATTCTCTCCATAACCAAAAATTGCATAAAAACCAATCACTTAAAGAGAAGATACTGAGATGAGCATCTTGCATCAAATTCAGAAGAATTTCCGAAAGAGAACCAAAGCTTCTTCTTAAATTGCTGAGACTCTTGAATACTTTAATTTAATAAATTAAACTTTGAAATGAATTATTACTATATATATATATATATATTTATTAATAACTGAATGATCATCGATCCAACTTTTATAGTCAAAATCACTTTCTATGCAAGCATGGTGATTTTCATTTCCCTAACATTCACAAGTATTCTCTTTGGTTAACCTGATAAGCTGACAAGAGGATTTGATCCAGATGGTAATACAAATATATTTATATATATATATAGGTATTGCATGTGGTGCTGATTTTGGATCAAATGAATATCCTTATATATATTTCAGTAATCCTACACCTACTACTCAACATTAATCAGTTTGTGTAAAATCATGTCCTAAACCTGATCATAAAAATGGAAGTACATATAAAATTCAAATCATTTAGTGCCAAAACAATTAGAATGTGTCCCTAACTCTAATGTTTAGTAATGTTAAGCTAAATTCTCTATTGATAATCCAGAGGATTAGTTTTTAATATATGATACTTTCCTTTACAAAGGCAATATTTGTATGCCTAGAAATTTAGCTTATTATGAGGCAATCAAAGATATAGCAACACCTCCTTCTAGATTAACAAATACAAGTGATGTATTTTAAAATAAATGGATGCTCCTTATTTTTATATTTATTGCTGGTATTGCATCTAAATTATTGCTCATCTAATTAAAGGCTAATACCTAATATAGTGTTTGGGCATTAACATTTGGATTATTTATATTTGTGGGAAGTCTAGGAATTATTTTTGTTTCTTAAGCTAGAGAAGCTATCTCTAATTCATTAGAAACTAATTCAATATCGTCTTTTTAGGTTGATGAAGAATATATTTTGAAAATGACTAATGTACCAGATCCAACTAAATTGATCTTTTTATCATTACTTTTTGTCATATTGACATTTTATGGAGCTTATTTCTTATATCACAATTATGATAGAATAAAAAATCTGTCATAATTATTTGAATAAGTTGAAAAATTTATGGCTGAACATGAATATCTATAAGAATTCTCTTATCCAACAATTTTAGTCCTTAATTTCTTTCTATTTTTAACCATCTATACGATTCTGTATTAAATTTATATATTAAAAATAGTTCATTAAGATCTTGTTTTGTAATTGATTTTGAATAGATTGGACCTTTTGAAAAGATTTAAGGAGGTATTCTTTATTATTTCCAGTACTTGATATTTATTTTTTTCTTATGGGGAGTCTAAATAATTTTTGGATTTAATAACTACATCATATCATCATCCTTAGTGTAATGGGTTCAAGTTGGTCATGTTCATAGATAAGAATAGGATTTTCAATATAATCATAATTAATCTTCACTTGTTTTAACAAGATATTTTTTATAAGAAGCCTTTTATAATTTAGGTAAGATAGCTTTTGCTTCATTTCTATTATTGATTTCACCAATTAAATTTGTATGTGATGCTTTAAAGGATTGGGCAATTAGAAGAAAAAATGAGAAGTTTAGAAATTTCCTTACAAAATATTGTTGCTTACCTTTTATTGAAATTTACAATAAAACAAGGTCAATTGAAGAAGTTATTTATGTTGAGTTAACAATAAATAGAAAAAGTAATGTATCTATAAATGTTTGTTTAAAATTCATTGATGATTATTTGGAACTAAAATAGGAAGATTCTAATGCTGCAGAAATATTTGAATAATTAAGTAATTTTCAATTAATAAAGAATAGGAAATACAGTTGATTCATTTTTACTAATAACCAAAATATTCATTGCACTCTTTTGTGCAATAATATGTAAATTTATATTGAATTTTAAATACATTTCTAAAGATATGTATGAAACAAATCTAACTTGTTTAATTGCTGCAGTGATAGGATATTATGTTGCATCATTGTACTTCTAAACCTATTCAATTGTTCTTTAAGGCTTTGGCTATATCTATTTAAGAACAATGCATATAAGTAAAGCATAGAATGAGGTATATGAAAAGAATTAATAAAAAAAGAAAGATACTGCATTTGAAACATTTAAGACTATTTTTAAAGTATATCTAATTATTTAATTTTAGGATTTCTCAGATATTATGATCAATTTTGAGAATAAGCTTAGAGAATAGAAGAATGAGCAACTTCCTAATTGATAAAATTTATGTTTAGACAATTAGATATATATTATATATATAGAAAATTATATATAAATATATTATAAAAAATATAGGAAAAAAGCTAAGATGGATAAAATAATTGCTTCTGCTACAAGTGTAAAGGAGAAACTAAAAGCGCTTGAGTAGAGCTACAAAGTTTTGAACTAACAAGAGATTGAAGGAGTATATAAACACATACACACATTAGGAGAAGACTCTTTGGTATTATTGGATTAAGCATAAAAAATTAATTTTGGATACATTTTCAATGATTTACAATTATTTAAGAGAGTGAGTGAGAGCATAAGAGAATTAGATCAAATTTGTATGTACCTTAAGTACATAGATAGAAATTATGTATAAAAAGCATATTTGAAAGAATTGGGATTCTAAAGTGAAAAGCTCATTATGGAATTTAGATAGAAAGGAAACATTTTATAAAAGATGCATCTTGATACTTAGGATCTAAAAATTTAGAGATAGATGATTGAAATGATAATAAAATTATGTCCAAAAGATTTAAGTTTTAATCCTGAATTGTTTTAATTAATGTTAATCCCATTCAAATGTTATCAATAATTAAATCCTAAAGATAATGATTTATTAGACAATCTAGCAAGTGTTTTATTATAGTAATGCAATGGACAAGGATAAGCTAATCAAAATTAAGTACATGATTGGTTGGTACTAATTAGTGGAATTATATAACATGCTTATGAAGGAAATACATAGGGATTACATATATTATTAAAGAAAGTAATAATATTAATATATAAACATAGATATCTTAAGATTATTTAAGTGAATTGTTAATTAGACATAAAAATTATATGTTGGATAATTATTTTAAAAACTCTCAAGATACAATCAAAATATTTCAAGGATTGGTATCTCATACTATTTGTCAAGAAGCCATTTTTATTATTAAAACTGTGAGTTAAATGTTCTACAATATAGTGAAAGATTAGAATAATAGTTATTATTTAGATATACTAAGAGAAGTATATAAAGAATTCATTCTTACTAAAATATTAGAAAATTTATAAATGATATCACTAGCTATAGATATTTTAGATCTTTTGCTCTTCTACATCATAGGAATGTCATAAATAGATAATGAATCATTTTTACGTTCTATTAATTTAATGATAAATAGTTTAACATTAACAGCATCTTTGAGATTTTAATCAAGAGACTTTATAACACCTAGATATCAATTTTTGTAAATTATTAGATAGAATTATCATTCATTAAATTAAATTGAAGAATTTTAGAGAATTTATACAATTTTTAAAGAGAAATCATTTGAATAAACTAAATACATTTCATAAAGTAATTATTAATCTTGGGAATTTCAAAATCTAAAAAATTAGAGTACTAATAATTATTCTTTATAATAAAGAGATTCTAAAGACTTTGTTGGATTAGAGAATCTTACAAATACTTGTTTTATGAATAGTATTCTTTAAAGTTTATACATGACTGAAAGTTTTAGAAAATTTGTTTTATAAATGTAATTTCCTGATTCAAATCTTTAATTTACACCTTAAACATTAAAATGGAGTTGTCTACAAAAACTATTTACATAATTAACATATTAAAATTAAGGTTATTGTTCACCATATGAATTGAAACGATCATTGAGATAACCTTATTCTAATACAAATGATTAATAGGATGTTGGAGAATTTGTTCATCATTTTTTGGAAGATTTATTTAATGAAACACAAAATGAAGCATTTAAAACTACTATAGGAAATTTATTTTTTGGATATTAGAGACAAATTATAAAATGTTATAATTGTGTAAAACCCTAACCAAATTATGGATAAAAAGAAAAATTCTTAGGAATTGATTTGCATTTCAATAAATTAAATGATATAAATATTATAAGTATGATCAAAAAAGCATATGAAGAAGAATAAATTGAATTTACATGTGAAAGATGTAGATAAAAAACAAATAAAATTTATAAATCTTAATAATTACTTTAATTACCATCTGTCTTATTTATGACACTTCATAGGTATATATTATATTATTCATTTATTTACTAAGATTTACATATGATTAAAATAGCCAAACCATGACCAAAATCTTAGATAAAGTTCCATTTTAATTTTAAATTGATTTTAGAGAAGCATTTCCAAATAAACATCTTAATAGTTAAGATAGTGTTTATAATCTTTATGCATTCATAGTTCATTTAGTATTATTTAATTTTTTATTTATTTTAAGGGTAAAAACAGTTACTCTGGTCATTATATATGTTATGCTAGATAATTAAATAAACCTGACACTTGGATTGCTTTTGATGATACTATGATTTCGACATTTTAATATAATAGCAAATAATTGGATGAAGAATTGATGTATTATGAATATATTATTTATTTTAATAGAGCTGAAGAGGCACCCTACTTATTGTTTTATTAGAATTAATCAGGATAGCCATTGATATTTAATAATTGATTTTGTATTGATTATGAATTCCTTTAATATAAATAATGTATATAAAGTTCAAGCTTTAGATTCAATTTACACATTAAAACATCTCATGTCTCCTGTCTATTTATAATATATGTATCGCTTGAAATTCTTAATATATTAATCCCACATATATTTCTCTTTAAATTCATCTGTCAATATATAAACTGAAGCATAAGGTATACCAAAAATCATTAATTTCATTAAAAATGATGACCATCTACCTTAAATTCTTGAAATCAATGGAAGATGCTTATAAAAATATATTGCAAATAAAGAGACAGCAACTGAACCTATTAAACCATAATCTCGATATTCTTATAATTAAACATGATTTTTTAAGAATTCTCCCTTAAAAACATAATAATTCAATAATCCTCTCTTTAAATAGATTTAAATAATAGAATACATTCTTCATCATATCATGATAGAATTGAACATTACTAACCTTTGGATAGTATTTAACAGTATAATCATGATCATAGGAATCTCTCTCAGGTAATAACATTATGAATTAAATAATTAAATTTATAAAACATTTTCAATATGTTTATTAAATATCAATATAAATTAATCATTTTACTACAGCAGAATAAATAATGTTTAGTTCAGTAACTTTATTTTCCAACTTTTGAGTTGAAGATTGAATTAATTCATTTTCTAAATTTTTTGGTTCAAATTCATTTTAGATAAACTTCAAAGGATGAAGTGAGAAAAACATGTTAATTTATAATGTGTATATCTATCTTAATGTTGCTTCGTCAGTAATTTATTTACTTTTAATGGACTTAGTGATTTCTGCTATAAAATACATATAGACTTTGTTGAAAGAATCCCAAGATTTTTTATTTCTCTAATTGGTTTGCACTAATTCATCAATAATTTTTATCTTAAAAATATATAATATTATGTACAAGTTAATTAGTATTGTCAGCCTATTTCAATTTTATAAATTATGGTAATAATTTTTCATTGTAAAATTAATTCATTGTTTCATGATTAGTTTTTAAATAATTTAATACAGAATAATATTTAGCCTAATCAGATTAAAATGTTTTAATATCATTCTCCTTAAAATTTATTTCAGAGGGAGGAAGCTATTAATATTTAATAATAAATATATACTTAACCTAAGAGGATTTATATATAAAAATTATACTAGTTTAATAAATATTTAGTTGATGTAATACTAAATAATAGCTACTAAGATGGACTTATTTATAATTTGTCTGGTAATGTAAAGAATAATCGAGCGGTATTATTATTAGAAAATGAGAATATTCTCTAAACATAATCAAAGTAGTCCTTTATTTCATCAATTTTATTTATTTATTGTTCCACTTTCTTATAATTTGTTTAAAATCTATCACTATCACTCATATGAGTTGTTGCCACACTAAAATTTTCATCAGTTATAATTTAATTATTTTAATCCTTTGATAATAATAAGAATATTTCATCCCATCTGATTCTCATTTCAGGATCTACTTTTAACATTTTTTTTAATAAATTTATGTAAGATTCGTTTATTTGAACATCTTGAGGGAATTTAAGTGGTTCTGTTGTTATTTTTTTATGTAATTTATTTGGATGTTGCTCATTAAAAGGTGTCGTTCCATAGAGCATTTCATAAAAAATAACACCCAATGACCAAATATCAACTTTAGAAGAATATTTTGAACTAACCATCATCTCTGGAGCTTGATATAATAGAGTGCCAACAACTGTTTAATCTGCAGCCAAATCCATTTCTTCTATTATCTTAGCAAAACCAAAGTCTGCAATTTTAGCTACACCTTTTGAAAATAATATATTTTCAGGTTTTAAATCTCTATGAAGAGTCTTCAATTTATATAATGATTTATAGCCCTCCACTATTTGACAAAATATTTGATAAGCACGTTCTTAATTGAATCGTCTCTTTGGTTATCTATTCAAAATTTTATTTAGATTTCCCTCCTCACAAAACTCTAAGATTAAGTATGTCGATTGATCACATTAGATTACATCTATCATTCTAATAATTTTTTTCAAAATTCATACTTCACAACATTTTCACTATCTATTTATTTGTGTATTTCACGTTCTCTCTGATATAATATCTTAAGAGTTTCTATTGTTTTATTTGTCGAATCTTTAGGCAAACTTTGAAGAATTTTTATAGCCACTTTTTCTTATGCATTTCCTTTTACAAAACCTTCAAAAACTGTAGCAAAAGCACCCTAATTATATGATTTATCCATTACAGTTCCTATTTATTTTTTCTTTAGTAATACATACTTCTCTGCTATTGTTTTTGTATCTAAATTCTAAGAACTGAGTAGCATTTTTTAATTTAATAATTAATAATTTGAAATTGAAACCTGAATTAAATACTTAAATTTGCAAGAATGTCTATCTGATATATATGAAGATCCATATTATTTATAAGTAGAATTATTTTCATTTCTCAATTCTAATGTATTAAAAATTAAAATTAGTTATGTAATCACAAACTTAACCTATTTTAAAACATATTATTTTTTGTGTTAAAATATGTAATTATATTGATAAGTAAATTTATTTAATATGAAGATAAAAACATAAGAGTAACATCTAATGATATATTAATTCTTAATTGAAATCGACTAAAAATCAAAATAAAAAATAAAAAATAAAACAATATAAAATAATAAACTACAAGTGATAAAAAATAAATTTAGGCCTTTAAAATAACTATTTATAAGAAAATTAAAAATCTAAGTCACAAATACTAATAAAATCAGACTAAACTTTATGAATAATTTTAAAATTCAATATAAAATGAATAAAAAAGAAGTTCAATAGATTTAATCTAAATATATAATTAATTTTATAAAAATTAATTAAAATGAGAATTATAAAAAACTTCAAATAATATATTTTATTAAAAATTCTAATTGGATATAATAAGTATTAAACCATTTAAACTCTCATTTTCAATAATGACTGCTCTATAAAAATCTTTGCATAGTCACTCTATCAGGTTCTTGAAGATCAATTTTGGTGTCTATTCTTAGATGTCCTTAAGAATCTATAACTTCACCTATTTTAAATCTTTTGTAATTTTCTATTGATTAATTTTTTATTTCGATTATTCGTTTTGCCAAAGGAATTCCAAAAACTCTCAATTTTTTAAATGCTCTTTAAACTCTTTGTCTTTCTTAAGCTTTGTTTTTTAGCATATTCTTAAAATATCTAGAATTCTACAAAATTGGCAATTTGGATTTAAGTAATTCTTTTAATTTATCCAATACAAATTAATAAGCTTTTGAATATTCTGCTATAATTTTAGTAATTATTTTATAAAGGAAAAGAAAATTAAAGAAAGCCATCATGATAAAAAATAATGCTTAAAGTTCAGATACTGAAGATTAAGATAAATATGCTCCAATAGCTAGACTGATTGTGATCATACATATATTTGCAGAATAATAATCTAAATTATTAAGACTACTTAATTTGTAAGGTCTATAATTACTATTTAGTTCTTAATATAGATAAGTGATGAATAATACTAAAATACCTTTTACTGCTATGCTGTCCTCATAATATATAAGAGATAAGATAATTAATTCTTTTTAAAAGATCTTTATCAATTCCCAAAAGTATGCTTCTTCTTTGTATTCATGATACAAATAACCCCAATGAAGTCTAGTAGTTTTTTGATCTTAAACTCTTCTGCATTTATAAAGTCCATAAAATAAATAGATAGGAATTAAGATTCCTAATGTTAGTAAAAAAGGTAAGCAGAAATATATCATCCATTTTATATGCATAATTGTATCATATCTTTCAGATACATTAGCTTGAATCCATTTAAATCCCGAAATCTCTCTATAGGATACTAATTAAACTAAGCCATCTGTTAAATTAGGAGAGAAATAAAGGTACCCATAAATCAAAGCTGTAGTTGGAACACTAGAATTATAAGAAGCTAATTTAAAATGAGCAACTATTAAATAGAACCCTAAAAAGAAATTAATATATAGAAAAGGCATGATGATTTACCATATCATCCTACTATATTATATTTCTACATTAATTAAATCTACTAAAAAGCAATCAAGTGAATGAGTAACTGTTTATAAAGGATTTCCTACTGCTGATATTGTACTATTTAATTCTTAAGGGAAATTAAGTTAAAAGGTAGTAATGGTAACAATGATTTAGAGATAATTAGTTAGCATCTTTATTAGTATGCCTGATTGAGCTTTATTTAAATAATTTGAGATTCTCATGTTTTTGAATGGCTAAGCACGAGTGTGTTACTCAACAGTTTTGATGTTACCAGAAACTGAGATAAAAATAAATATCATCGTCATGATAATGACCCCAACAATCATCATAATATTTTTGCCTTTATCCAAACATGTTCCACAGATATATTTTTCACTTAAAGAAAATGAACCTTCTCCTCTAATATTGTATAAATCACATTATTCACAAAGTGCTCCTAAATGACCAGTATAACAAGATTTATCACCTTCATTCCATCCACCATTACAATTCAAAGGTAAATTCATACAATAACTAATTAATTTTGTATGAAAATATGGTCTCCAATATCCACTTCTTAGTTATATTTAATTTTTGTAAACAGCAATAGAAGATATATCATTCTTAATATCACACTTTTAAGCATTTAAAGTTAATGAAAAGAGTCCTTGAGTTGAATCACATTATTCACAAGAAAAATTAGTTATATTTTTGATTTCTCCAAATTAGCATTCAAAAGTCTTAACATTTATTCTAAGTTTATAATTTTCATGTTAATTTTCAACAAAATAAGGATATTATGAACCAAAAATTGGAACTTAAATAGCCTAACAACTAAATTAAAGTTGTAATACAATTTCATCTTCTGCCTCATTATTAAAATACACAATTAAATCATCTAAATTATAATCTTAAGTATCTGGATTAAATTTAATTTAGTTTACATTAGTATAATTATTAGTGAATAATTAGTCTTCATCTTTTTTAGAAATATTATATTATCTACTTTATATAGTGCATAATGATGTTTCAATTGAAGGATAAAGATTAATTTTCATATCTCTGCTTAGTGTTTAAATACGAAATATTAAATTACCATTTATGAATATTTAATTCTTCCAATCAAAAAATTGATATTTTGATATTGACTATCCTGTTGGTAATTTTACATATTTAGAATATTCTCCATTAAGAAGATAGTATGGTTATATCATAATTTCTTCAATCCTCATTGTTGAATTATGTAAATTACTAATTGTATTTAATATAGGTAATTCACCTTTTAATCGAATTGATAATCTTTCAGGAATAGAAGCAATATTATTACCATATTAAATTGCTTAATTTTTTACTATCATTGTATTAGTTTTTATATAATTCATTGGTAATTGATCTTAAAGATACATTCCCCCTCCAATAATTGCTCTATTATCAGAAATCATACAATTTTCAATTAAAAGAGGTTCATCTCCTAAAATATACAAAGCACCCCCATTATTTGATGCATTATTTGATTAAAAATTTGAAATTAGAATTTAAGTCTTAATTTAATTTAAATATAGACAAGTTCCATCTCTACCAAGATTTTAAGTACAATAATAGTTTGAAATCTGTAGATCATATAGAAACTTAAACTATATTTCATTCAAATTTCTACCACTTAGTAATGATATTTTCTCAACAATAATACACCCTTTTTATCCACAACTTGAATTTAGTACTTTTATATTATTTAGTTATTAAACTTTTGATTGTTATTAATTTTAATCTTAAAGTTATAGAGAAATCAATCCTTAGTTACATTCTTTACATATTATTTATTTTAAAAGAATTTCATACATTTCTAATTAACATTAAAGAGAAGAATATTTGAAAATCATCAATCCTGAATTAAAAGCATCTAATTGTATCTGTAAACTTATATACAAACATTATCCAAATGATTCATTGTTTTCATTATCCTATTATAATAAATTAGGGGCAGTTTGAGTATCTTATGGGCAATCATAGAAAACATCATCTACATCAGATATTAGATTCGTACAAGTAACATTTATAAATTCAAATCCTACAGAAATCAACTCAATCTTGAAATTTCGTAATCTTATTGTAACATTATTAACTATTAATTAAAATTTAATAAATACATGAAAAGGGATTTATTGATATTAATTAATTACTTAGATAACTATTTTATATATTTATTGTATCCATATAAATATGTCTTGTATTTTATAAATTAAGAAAAGATTCTTAAATTAAATAATACGATGAAATATTTTACAATGTAATTGATAATCCATATTCTACAAAAATTAATGATCTATTATTAATAAGATAATATTTTTCAAATTCATTTACAACTGTTGTAAATCTATTTAAAAATTTGAAATAACTCTATTAAGAGTTTTTAATTTCTAATTTTGAGATGAAAAGTGTTTATGGATATTAAACTAATCTCGAATAAGATATAAACACAATAGATCCTTATTATGCATAAATATCTCTTAAAATAATATCACTTATTGTAAGATTAGTTTAAGAATTATTAGATTTAAGATAAAGGAATCCCCCATATTATCGGCAATAAATATTTTGAACTTTGATATTTTTTATAACAATTTCTAGAGCTGTTGCAGATGATCCTTCGATATAAATAACTCCTCCTTATTCAATTTCTTAATAAAATTAAGTAGAAAAATTGTAAAATGAATTATTTTCAATTAATATTCTAGATGATCCTTAAGCAAATATAGAGAAACAGCCTCCAAACTATCCTATTGAATTTTAAAAACTACTATCAATTATATTCAATGATTAAACCCAAATTTATCCTATTCCAGATAAAGATTTTATTTAAAAGATTTTTTCGATTGCTTTGTATGTTACAGATTGAGAAAATCCCCATATTAAATAAGGTTAAATAATATCATAATTAAAGACATTATTATTTTCAAAACTACAATTTTTTACTTCTAATGATTTAGTAATTATTGATAAAATAGTTCCTCTACTATTTGTTAAAATATTTTTATCAAATATCGAATTCATGAGAAGAATTTAACAGTTGGGACAATTAATTAATAATAAACCAGTTTATTTTTCTAAATCATCTTAAATATATTCGTTAAGAACATTTAATTGAAATATTAAATTTTTAATTTCAATCAAAGTTTCTTAAAGAGAATTTATTTATATCAATGAAGGTGACAATTAAACTTTAGATACTAATAGTAAATTCGATTAAAACATAATATTTACAAAAATAAGATTTTCCAAGATTTTTCTTTAACTCAATGGAGCTGATTGAATTTTTATAATTGGAAAATTGTATGCTTAAGATTATAATATTGTAACATTCAAAAATGAAGCATTCTAAAAGGATCCAATATTTATTGAAGAAGGATACAATTATCCTTTTACTTATTTCAACTAACAATTTAAATTCTTATGCAACCCTAAGAATTAGAATTTATTTTGCATTATTTTTCCATTAATTATTGACAACACCTTTGATTCTAAAAATGAGAATTCTACTAATCCAAAACCTCGATTTATTATAAAATTAATTATCAAAATCTCATCAAATTTAATTAATACTAAAGAAGAATCATCTTGTTATTAATTATATTCTAATGGTTCATCTGTCAAATAATTATCAATAAGATTGATTTCTTAAATTGTAATTTTTTATTTTAAAGTCTAATATTTATTAAACTCTATGAATTTAATAATATTATTATAAGTATTGTTTACAAATTGAATATTATTAAATTAATAATCATAATCCAAATGAGACAACTAATTAATATTAATAATTCCAAAGCATCTATTAATAAAAGTATTGTTCAGAAATATTAGGTTATTTAATAAAGCATCATTGGTCAGAATGAGGATTTTTGAATTAGTTATAATAGATTAAATTAAACTGAAATTCGTTATTTCTATTTCTTTAAATGATTATAATGAAAAAAAATTGTTGCTTTCTGATATTATACTTGTTATTTCTATATTTTTTAATACTAAGGATCCTACTGGATTCAAAGTTTCTACTTAAATAAAAGTTATATTATTGAATTACGAATTTAGGATAGTAACATTATCAAACTCAACTAAATCGTTTTCTTGCAATTCTAAACTAAAAATAATTGAATTTATAAATTAGCAGTTTTTAATTTATAAATCTTTAAAAATAATTTATTTGATAGTTTTAGATCCTGAAATTGTAAAAAATTAATCAATATTTCTTTAACCAAATGAAATAAATTGAAGTCCATTTGCAAACAGTTATTTTATGTTTTTAAATTAAATGGTTAAATAATCAAAATAATATGGTTCTAAAATTTATTAAATGGTAATTTAATTAAAAGATATAATTTAAGGGAATACACTCTCAAAAATAATTTTAATCTATTAATAACAAGGAACACATGTATCAAAAATGATATTGATTAAAGTAATTTTGTTGAAATTACTAAATTATAATAATTCTTTTATAGTAATTATGGATCCTTAGGGCATATCTAATATTAGTTCAACATTTCTTTATGATATATATATTAATTTACATGACTGAAAAAATGTTATTGCAAAATTTTTAACTTAGAATACCTGTAATTATAGTGTGAATTTTACTCACACTAACAATTTTCAGAATAATAGATTTAATTTATTTCATATTGGCTAATGTGTAGAATTCATCATTTTCAAACTAAAATCAATATTCACATAAATACTTCAATAAATAAAAAATCAAATGAATTAATGTCTTTGAAATATGTATTTCTTTTTTTAAATTCAATTCTACTCTCTTCATCTTTTAATCTATTTAAATCATCAAAATAACTAAATTAATTCGAATATAAATTTAACTCAATAATTAATTATTTAAAACATCCATGTCTATTTGGAGTTTATTTACATTCTACAAATAATCCTAAATCTTAATCATAATAGTAATTTTAATCCTCATAGCTCTTAATGCATTGATTAGAATATTTTTAATATTTTGTATTGTTGAATAAAGGATTAATTTCTTTAATCTCTTAAGGAGTCCTTGGCCGACATAATTAACAATTTTCTGGGCATTCAATACATTCATTATTATTAATAGATTGTTTTCTTCCTTTTTAATCATTTAAGCATCTAACACAATGATATTAATCATCTTTGAATAAGCATTCTACACATGAATCTGAACAAAACTTAATGCATTTATTTTAATATGCTCTATAACCAAATTAGCACACTACGCAAACCAACTCATAATCATTTATATTTTAACTCTGAGCATTTAGAATATATTAATGAGTATTTGTTACTTCAATATACTTTCTATAAAATGCTCTAACATCTTTTTTCCAATAGTCTTTGGAAATAGAATTTTCCTAATAACATTATATGCAATTAAGCTCATTTGGACATTATACACACTAACCGGATAATTGTTCTGCATAATATCCATTTTCGCATTCTAAACAATGAAAATAATTTTAAATATTTGTTTCTAGACAAACTTTACAATAATTTACTTATGATCTACAATTTTCGATAAATTCAACAACTTCTTTTTCATATTTATCTGATTTTAAACATTAAACCAATTCTAAAATTTAATCACTATTTTTATATTATCCAATACCAATCTAACACTATTCAGTATTATCATATTAAACACATTATTAACTTTCAAAAACATATAAATAATTTTATTCACATTTGGCACATAGTTATGTAAATTTACTTTAATCCAATTATGGTGTGAAATTGATATCTAAAGAATTGATAGTATAATCTTTATCTAATGTTTAAAATGCATGCTCACAATGAAGAATATCATTTAATATGCAATTAATACCATCAAGAGAAATTAAGTATTTAAAGTCATCAATACATTTTAAACATTTTAGATAACTATATCCCAAATTTTCATCATAAATATCTTTACAAATTTTACAATCGCTACCACATTTAAAACAAGCTCCATTTTTAATAGTATATTATTCAATGCATTCTAAACACATTGCTTGATTTAATCCATTATTCTAACATAAAGTACAAGTATTCGGGCATTAATAACAATAATACCAAACTAGGTACATACCTGTTAGACAATCAATACAATGTCCCTAAATATCATATGTTTTACATATTAAATTGCTTCTCAAGCATACTTAATTAACCATATCATATAAATAATTATATTTGCATTTTAAGGTAGGTTAAGATCCAAGATGAAAATGAGCTACTTTATGACAGTAATTGTTTTTCTCTAAAGAATATTAACAATAATCTTCATATTCTGAATATTAATTTATCTATTTATTATTTCCAATTAGATAAACATCATTTTATGCAGGTATCCTCTATTTAATGACCAAAGTTTCATCATCATATTTAAAAAAATTCTATTTATAATCTTCTTTACACACAGGTTTTAGATACCATGTTTTTGGATAGAACAAACAATCAACACATTAAATTGAAGAAGTTCTCCTCAAAGATGGACTAACTTAAATATAAATCGTACCATTCTAGACAATCATATCCATTTCCTTTTTCATAAGGTAGTTAAAAATATCCAAAAGGACATTAGATTTCTATATCAATTTCAACCTCTTTTTGAACTATTGAAAAATAAAATTAATTATTGCATTTAAGACTTCCATATTCAAAATAACCTGAAAAACACTAGCATATTTTTAACTCATTTTAATAATACCTATTGGAATTAGGATCACAAGATAAACAATTTTATTCTAATGGTCCGAAACAAGTCAAACATGTGTAATGGCAATCTATATTAANTAAACACATTATTAACTTTCAAAAACATATAAATAATTTTATTCACATTTGGCACATAGTTATGTAAATTTACTTTAATCCAATTATGGTGTGAAATTGATATCTAAAGAATTGATAGTATAATCTTTATCTAATGTTTAAAATGCATGCTCACAATGAAGAATATCATTTAATATGCAATTAATACCATCAAGAGAAATTAAGTATTTAAAGTCATCAATACATTTTAAACATTTTAGATAACTATATCCCAAATTTTCATCATAAATATCTTTACAAATTTTACAATCGCTACCACATTTAAAACAAGCTCCATTTTTAATAGTATATTATTCAATGCATTCTAAACACATTGCTTGATTTAATCCATTATTCTAACATAAAGTACAAGTATTCGGGCATTAATAACAATAATACCAAACTAGGTACATACCTGTTAGACAATCAATACAATGTCCCTAAATATCATATGTTTTACATATTAAATTGCTTCTCAAGCATACTTAATTAACCATATCATATAAATAATTATATTTGCATTTTAAGGTAGGTTAAGATCCAAGATGAAAATGAGCTACTTTATGACAGTAATTGTTTTTCTCTAAAGAATATTAACAATAATCTTCATATTCTGAATATTAATTTATCTATTTATTATTTCCAATTAGATAAACATCATTTTATGCAGGTATCCTCTATTTAATGACCAAAGTTTCATCATCATATTTAAAAAAATTCTATTTATAATCTTCTTTACACACAGGTTTTAGATACCATGTTTTTGGATAGAACAAACAATCAACACATTAAATTGAAGAAGTTCTCCTCAAAGATGGACTAACTTAAATATAAATCGTACCATTCTAGACAATCATATCCATTTCCTTTTTCATAAGGTAGTTAAAAATATCCAAAAGGACATTAGATTTCTATATCAATTTCAACCTCTTTTTGAACTATTGAAAAATAAAATTAATTATTGCATTTAAGACTTCCATATTCAAAATAACCTGAAAAACACTAGCATATTTTTAACTCATTTTAATAATACCTATTGGAATTAGGATCACAAGATAAACAATTTTATTCTAATGGTCCGAAACAAGTCAAACATGTGTAATGGCAATCTATATTAAATGGTTTATCTTAATTATAATTGTACTACATCTTGAAATTATATATTTGAGCTTTCAAAAAATTATTATTTATATTATCACCACCAAAAAATAGATTAAATTTAGAATTTGTAAATGTACCACTGAAAATATTATTCCCTAAATTGTCTTTTAATAGTCCTAATTCATTTGAAAATTTTATAATCAATAACATTCTTTCATCAAAATTGCTTCTTCCATATTCATACTAAATAAAATGCCATTATTATAATCCTTCATAATAAAGTTAAGTGTTGAGATCTTAATAATATTTTTTTGTTTGTAATACATTATAGTCAGGATGTTGTGATCCTTAAAAAAATAAATCATATTGGGATTGAAATGATTATTAAACTGGCATACCATATGCATCAGCATTTACAATTATTTATGTTTCCTTTGGAGTATCAGACGAGATAAATACTTCAACTTTTAATAATTCGTCTCCGAGAGTTTTCTCTTATTCAAAATTAGAAATCCCCTTTAATTTTAATAAAGTGTATTTTTGATCACTCAAATTTGTCAGTATATATTTAACCCATCCTTATATACAGTATTTATTTCCATATTAATCTACTAACATCTATAGAACTTGGTTTCCTTCAAATAACTTTAATCCTTGTACAATTTAAATGGTTTATTCAAGGCTTGTTCTTTAAGGAATTTAGCATTCATTCATTAAATCTTAAGAAATATTTTCTGAATAGTCAATTGAAGGTTTGAATATTAATTTACTTTAAAGTCCTTTAAAATAGTTAAGGTTTAAATTTGAGATCTATATTTTATAAAATAATTACATATCCTTTTCCTCCAATTATTATTTCTAAATTTAATTGATTTTAAAAACTAAATTATGCTGATTGTGCATCCTATTAATTTACTTTCACAATCATTTTTTTTTTTGAATTCTCAAATACAACTAAGTGAAAAATCCAGATTCCTTCATACTGTAATGAATTGAAATCAAATGTGAATTGAAAATTACCAACCCCATTTTCTAAGAGAAAAATGTGCTACACTTTTTATTATACATAATCAAAAGACTTATAACAAACTATTAAATTGCCATTAGTTTCAGTATTTTTTAATAAAAAAAGAAGTTCTCCTGTTTATGGTTCATTAATTTTAAATTCTTCACCAATATTTAGATTATCAGTTTAAATTAGTAATGGTATATTAAATGTCCAAAATCCAAATGTAAATACACCTCCATTTGATGTATCATCATTCTCTAAAGTTTACATCCATGTTTAGCTACCTGTATTTATTATCGCCTATTAATAAGTATGAAATGGGCAAGCTATAGTATTTTTAATCAAATTAAGGTTAAGTATCAATGTTAAGATAGACCAGAAATAAATTGTGTGATTATTCATGTTTATTTTGTGTCGAATTTAAATCTTAAATAAATGATAATTGAAATCAATACTGAAAAATGGAAAATAATTTCTTATTCTTGAATAAATTATATTTGTAAACTAATAAGATTCAAGATTTACACTCTTTCATTCTTAAAAAATAAAAGATGAATAAATAACAATTATTTTTCTGAAAAATTCAATTTTGTATTTAAAAAAAAAATTAAAATAATTGTCATTAGATTTAATTATGGATATTGAGATATCTAAAATCTTTCATTATTATTTTCATCCTGAATCTTCAGTTAATTTTCAATTTAATCCTTTTGGTAAGAGATATTTGATTATAAAAATTAATGGCTACAAATCAGTAACTTAATTTAAACTTAAAAATTAATGAAGAATTTCTCATAAAAGTGAAATAGATCTAAATCTTGGAAATTTTATTCGAAATCTTCAAATCTATTGATTTAATGAAATTTAAAATGTAATTGAAGATCAGGAACCTCTGGATGAACCTTAGACAAAGTAATTTATTATATTTTTTTAGAATTGTTCCATTTCACTTTTGAATTAGGAGTTTCCTAAATTTTTTATTGTTAATTATATTTTTGATCTATTTCATGCAATATTAATTGTTTAGCATATTTTTAACAATCTCCTTTAGTTTTATCTTTTAGAAGGCAACTGTTCTTTTAATTTTGATTGCAAATATTATCTTGACTTTGTGGTGGATGTATCTAGTTATCAATTTACTATATATAATAAATTATTAATCGTTTGCATATAATAATCAGTTTTAATATATGCTAGTATTTATTAGCACTTTTTGAAACTTAGTGTATTTTTATTTTTTGTTAAATCTTTGTATTGCACAATTTAAATCAAATCATCCTAAACTGAATTTATCTGAAATACATCCATATATTAATAGTAGATCACATTCCATTTAATCTATGCTAACATATGTATCTCTTTGATCAAATTTTTAAGCATTAGAAAAAGCATCTATTCGTTATTTTTATTTTTTAAATAATATATATTATATAGTTTAGTTAATACTTTATTTTAAAGATTGAAAAATTAGTTTGCATATTTTCATCTTTCAGTTTAATTTTTATCAGCCATAGAATTGTTTAATCTTTCCAATAATAAAGCCAGATTTGGCTAAGTTTATAAAAGTAAGGGAAGACATTAATTAAAGCAATTTGGGCTATTCTAATGAGCAAGATCTATACAATAATGAATATCAAAGAGGGGATGCAAACTTTCATGTCTCACCTAGAAGAATCAGGTAATTTTATTTCTAAATTGTTTTTTTTTTTAAATTTTAAGAAAAGCTTTTAGTTCTAAAAAGAACATGAAGATGTTGTACAAGTAGTAACTTTTGACCAAGATATATTGTCATCAATAAGTTAAATACTCTGATACAACAGAGTACTATAAGGAAGAATTTTAACTCCAAATTTATTCCATATAAATTCAAGTTACTATCATTAAATAAAGTAAGTAATACTAATGATAAATTTGAAATCTGATATTTAGATATTGTTATGCTAACGACTTTGCAGGTTAGTCGTAAAAAATGGCTGAAATTATTAGTGAAAACTGGAATTGATGTCATCAATTAAATATTTATCATTTTTTAATAATAATTATTATTTTGATATTAAGTTAATATTAATAATGAAACTAAATTTTGATACAAATGTAATTAGCTGATTTACTTTAGTATTTAATTAATTATTGATTTATAAATATGATTTATTTTACTAATTAACTATAGTCATCTGTTTATTTAATTTTAGAGATAAAGGTCCTTAATTATCGAAGTTAATTTTGATTAGAAAACACAAATTTAAGTTCTTTTTGCGAATTAGGAATAAAAAAAAAAAAAATTTTAATTTTTGTATATAATTGATTATAATATCATTTTCTTGATTTATAGATTCACATATTAATATTCTAACTGTGGATCTATAAATAATTAATTAATAACTTTACCTAACATTCAAAGCTAAACAATTCTTCATCAACATTTTCACTCAATTATTTATAAGAAAGGAACAATCCTTCTTTTTATAGTGTATATCTCTATTTATAATATTCAATTTCTAAAAGATCCCATTCTTATTCTAATATTTATGATTATTTTTATTAGGATTATTACATTTGCTAGCTTTCCTTTTATTTAATAGAAAAGTACTTAAGTTCTAGATTGGAATGATGGAAACTAAGAATTTAACTATTAATTCTCTCTTTACATTATTATTGAATCCTATCAACTGACAAGATAATTATTAAAATATTTTAAAATTTTTTGATTACTGTATTGACTTGTTACTCTATCAATAAAGATAGTGAGTTTCAATCGTTAGCCTAGTTGAAACTACAAATTTTTTTAATGTTACCAGAGTCTTCTTTACCAAATATTTTTACTTAACAAAAATTAATTAAAATTTTTAAGTTTTCATTTTTCCTTCTAATTTCTTTTGAAATTTATGGAGTAATGAATTCTCTTAAGAATGTATAATCAGATAGAAATAATTACATATTCAATTTTCCACACTAAATAATGCTATTTAGCCTTAATTCTTCTTTTAGGGCATCAATTAAATCAGTATGAGATTCCTTGAAACCTTAAAGAGATCCAATCCCCCAGTAGATACTCAAGATCGTATTTAAATTGAATTACTATGTGTTTAGTTCTGAAAATTCAGAAGTAAATTTCTTTACCAATAATGTATAAAATTATGATCTAGTCTCTAATAATAGATCTTCTTATGTTATAAAAGTTTGTTAGTGCTTCTAAAATTTATTCTGAACTTAGAACTATTTTTCTTATTTAATGTTTGAAAACTCTTTAAGAAGATTAGCAAATTGTTATTTGTAGAAGATTAAATCAAGATATAATCTATTTGAGTGCAATATTTAACTTGATGTTTAGGAGTTTGAATTTTAATTAATCTCTTATTCGCTACTCTAAGAATTCTATTTGGGCTCTTCTTGTTTTCCATTACTTAAGAAAAATGTATTTGTAATTTTTATTTGATCAACTTTTTCTTTGAAATTACTACCATTTCCAACACAATATCTTTCTTTTAATAATAAAAAAGAAACAAATCCTGTAGGTTCTTGTTCTTCATAACAAACTAACAATTCTTATTCTTTTATTTCCTCCTATTCAATTTATTAATATAAATTCTTGTTTTGAAGGTCTTCTTTTGGAACTGATTAAGAATCTAGAAGATTCTCTTTTTATTTAGGAGCTTGAAAGTTTTCTAAAAAATTTTCTTAGTAAATGTCCGCTTGGTAATTAGAATCAGTTTGAAAATTTTATTAAAATTGTTTTTATGTTTACTATTATTAAATTTATTACCCTTAAGGTGTTCTTATCCAAATCTTTTGGTATTTTTCTACTTTTTATTCGATTTGAGGATCCAATAAGTATTACGAAATGATTATATATTAAAATTTTTGATCTACATTCAAACCAAAAGTTGACTTAAATTTTTTACAAATAAACTCAACTGGGATGTATTAAAACATACTCACACATCTACTGCAAAGTCTGCTTTCAGTGGTTAAAAAAATATAATAAATTTAAACCGAAAATAAATATATAAAAAAAATAAAAATCAAATTATATTATATTTCTTATGGATAATCATTTTATTTTTATGGGGTACTTTTCTTAGCTACTTTGTTTTTCTAATTATTCTTCTAAAGCTACCTATTTGTACTATCCTAACCCTTACAAATGAGGAATTAAGTTTTTCATTTCGATATTGTTTTACTTAATTCTGAAAAATCTGTAAAACGATGATTAAGTGTTTTTAAAAAATGAACTAAAATTTTTAATAAAATTAGGTATGATTCTATATATTAGCACAATTATCACAGCTATAATTGTTATAATTAACGAATTATTCATTTTTGAATACCCTTTACTTTTTTAATCAGCTTTCGTTTATTGTAATCTATTGATTTCATTAAGATATTCTTTATAATTAAAATGTGTGATTTATCCATCATTATTAACAAAATATAAAGAAAAATTTTTTTGTTTAGAGTTTCGCCTTACTTAAATAGACTTAATACTATCTACTGTTGATTGTTAACTTTTAGGGTGAAGCTTCAAAACATCTAAAATAAAAGAAAAATCTTATTTTTTAATAGTTTCTTTGTCATTATATAGAATTAGCATCATTTCAATTTTTTCCTCCAATTAGGCATAAGAATCAAATTGTTACCCAGCTATCTTAAAAGGTATCTATTTATTCATATATATATTTTTAATTATAATTGTTATAAACAGAATTATTAATTTTATTACAAAACATAAGGGCTGATGGTTGGCAAAAAAAATATTCAGTATTAAGAATCAATTAAAACTCTATAATACTTATAATTGAAATCTGAAATAAAATCATTTTAACGTTGGATATAGGCTTAAAAAATGATGATCAAATTACCAATAATTTTGTTCTTTGATTGAATAATCATTTAAGTAATAGTTTTAGAATATTTTATCAAGATATAATCTATAAATTGAATTTGATCTTCTATTAAATTTAGGATATCTTGATTAATGACTATTACATGATCATTATGATTTAGTATATATTAATTAAATCGAAAAATTCTAATATATTTTCTTTATATTTTCTGATTTTTATTTCACTATTATGACTCTCAAATGTTATTAAATATGTCCCATTATATGAAATAGTGCCATATTATCCACAATAATCGCACATATTTTCAGATGATTAATCTTAATGCTTAATTATATTCACATATCATCCATTCTTATTAAGCAGAATTAATTTTTCTTTAATTACATTCATATATCTGCTGTAGCATGCCTTCTTTTACAGGCGAAAGAGATCCAAGTTAAAGTCTAGTTGTTATTTAACATAAGAAGTTAATTATAACTTTAAATCTATTCCAGTAATCAAAATCAAAAATGAGTTTATTTATTATAAGAAATAAATTCACAACCATATTCTTAGCTAATATTTTTTAGTATTCAATAAAATTTTTTATAAATCTCAATGTGTATTTTAAAAAGAAAATTGATAGTCATCAAATAAGAAAAGATTGATGCTCCATTCTCCATCTATTGTTGCATTCTAAATTTCTAGTATTTAATAATTAAATTTAGAAATTATTTAGACATACATAATGAGTTAAAATGAGATTAATTAAGAATTAACCAGGACGTATATTGAAAATTAAACACTAAAATTGTGCACTAATATTTTTCATTAACTTTGAATGATCACAAATGCTATAGTATTAGTGATAGTAAAACAATTTAATTAAGTTGAATGTAAAAATTTATCAATAATATAGTAACTATCTATACAATTTACAAAGAATTTAGAAACTCAATAATTTCATCACAAACTTCTGTCCTTATAATTAATTGATTCTTACATCTACCTCTTCTAAAGGAATCTCTAAACGAAACTTAAGGCCCAGTATAATTTACAATATAAATTTGAAATATTATAAGATTAATCTACATGGATGATCTGCAATTATAATTTATTAGTAAATCATTCCCACTACTTCTCTGAAGAATTGTTTCTCGTT
Source organism: Paramecium pentaurelia (assembly GCA_905183005.1). NCBI lineage: Eukaryota > Ciliophora > Oligohymenophorea > Peniculida > Parameciidae > Paramecium > Paramecium pentaurelia. The sequence goes on from CAJJDO010000152.1 coordinate 236,172, forward strand.
CATACCTGATTTCTTACTATCCTCAAAGATAGTATTGGCCTCTTCTTCATATTATTCAAATATATTATATTTGGATTATTCGTTTTGTTCCATTATTTGCAATTTTGTATTTATAAAATGAAGAATTTGTTTCATAACTAGTTATAATCATTCTTATTTAATTTAGATAGATTGCTTGTAATTCTTCGAAATTCCTAATATCTATATTTTGCAATCTTAACTTCATTAGATCTGACCATTAAAAGTGTCTATATTAACCTCTGTTTAATTTTCTTAAGGTATAATCAATCCAAGATAATTAAATCTCTACTACTTAAGTTTTGAATGTAAAAACTTAAGTAAACTTAAAACTAGATGATATAAAAATGTGTTTACTTATAGTTATAATATAATTAAATATGAAATATGATATTTATCAATTTAATTACAATAAATCAAATATCATATTTTATTATTATGATTTAATCATTGCCATCTCGTAATAAATAATTGATCGAGTCTCCATTTGTGTGATTAAAGGAAAAAGCAGAGAGAGACAGATAAAAACAGTACACCTTATGTGTGTTTTAGATTAGGAATAATTTTCTACATTAAGGTTTTTTTGAGCCTAGATGATACTTAGCTGATTTATCATTCTTCTCCCATTTCCATTGGGCAATTACACATTGTATTTCTCATCATCATTTTACTAACAGTAATATTGATTTAGAAGTCACTTCTTTTGAACCCTATTACAAAACTCAAAAATCTAAACTTCCTAACAATAAATACTTTCGTTACTATATGGATGTATTTTTTGCTTTAGTAAGTATTATACAAGTTTTATCGACCAGATAGCAACTGCTAAAAGGAGAAGAGAGAATAATGAAAGAATACTTTATCCCAATTGTTGAATATTTAATACTATACTATTTTTGTGGGGATGCTTTGGAAGGATTAACACTTTTTATGGTAATTTAATCCACTTCAAGTTACTTAACCCTCAAATATTCATTAATTACTCATCATAATAATATTTGTTATACAGATGGATGCTCTATTGTCTTATTTAGAGATTTTGGAATCTATACCTTATAAACAAGCCAAGATCATGATCTATAAGTTATTTCCCTTTTAGCATGTTTCTTTTTTAAGGGTTTAATTTACACACATTACAACATATGTTTCCTACTGTAGAGGAATCAAGAATTCCTGAAATTCAGAACTATCTTTTGGAAACTCTACAAGATTTCAATTTATAACATATATATAAACAACGCAGAGTTGATGAATTATACAATTGAGTCAAATTTAATAAATTATAAACAGATAATTTAAATGCATATTTCCATGATAATTTCGAAAGCTTTTTATTCTGCTTAATGACAACATATTTCAGTTATTCAACTGCCAAGATCATTTATATGTTGCTTAATAAAATTTTATTTAAATAAATATTTAAACTCCCAATTTCAATTAATAAATTATTAATAAATACTCGGAAACAATTGCAACTTAAAATATCTGAATTTTATTTTAAAGCACTTTTAAGATTGTTGCTCTCTAACGCTTATGATTTTAATTTTGCATGTGCCATTTAAATGGCATATTATCCTGTTGAAAGAATAATATTTTACTAATAAATTATTATTTGACATGTCTATTTTACATAGGAATTATTGGTGCTATCTTATTTTTATAAATATTTCTAGCTCTTTCTCAAAACAAAATTCAATTAGAAATAGATCAAAATATAAAGCAATGTTTGATGGGATAAATGACAATTATAATATCTGGAAATTTTAATAATAATTCCATTTAATTAATAAAGAAGCTTATTTTTATTTCTTTTATTCTTTTTTTGTAATACAATGTATTTAATTATGTAATTGGAATATCATTCTTTTAATCATTATTTTTAATTCACTTTTCTCAACAAGCCATTTAGTAATTAATTTGAATACATGAAAATTTTAATCACTGAATCATTAATAGTTTTTAATTCAATTTCAATTTTACTTTATCTTTACTAAGTTGAATTGACTTAAAAATCACAGATTATAATCAATATTGGATGGTTGTACATATCTACTTTTTCATTGATTTTGGCAGCTACTTTTATAATTGATTTAGAATAGTATATAAAAAAACTAATTAAATTTATTGGGATTGTTGTTAAGAAACAAGAATAATAACTGGAGCCAATATTTCATTGATATTATGCATTAATATTATTTCAGTTGTCAATATTAGTTAAAATAATCTAAATATAATTCTATTAATTAGTTTAATTAAATTCTTTTCTAAAATCATATCAAGTAGAAAGAATCTAATAATAGATTAGAAATTAAATAATCATTGATTTACAAATTTTGTTGCAAAAAATCATCTTTAATGTAAAAGTATATTTGTTATGCAATAAATTTTAATAATTTAAAGTCATTCAACATTACAATCAAGTTCATATTATAGTATTTCAACTATATGACTCCTGTATATCTATATTCTTGTTCATTCAACTCCAATAATACCTTAATCCTTTAAATGCAATACAGATTAGTTACTGCTTATATAGAGATTAAAAAATATATAATATAATAATAAATTTATTTATCTTATTAAATATAAACATTATAAAATATAGACAAAATCGTTAAGAACTGTTTAAAGTCTTTTTGAAATTTGCAAATTAATGATTATAAATATCAAATAGTATATATTTTAGTACTTTAAATCGTCATGTTTATGAATTTAAACTATAGATTAAATTTTTTTCCAATAAATTAATAATTATAATTCATTTTGTAGATATCTACAGTTCATTTTAAGAATCATAAAGTTTGACTTATGTTAACATCCGAAAATAGCTCAGTTAATAGAGCGAGGGACTGTAGTGTTAAATCAGTTATCCCCAGGTCAGTGGTTCAAATCCGCCTTTTCGGATTTTTTTTTGTTTTTTTACGAATATTTCAAAAAATTAATTAAAATATGATGATGATAGAATTATTTTTTCCTGTGCTTACTTATATTTAAAAAAAAATGATGAGGAGTAGGATGATAATAATAAAAATAATAAAATAAATATGAAAATAAAGAAAGGAAGACCTAAAGTCTAATAAGTCTAAAGAGAGATATTTATATAAAGAGCCCCAGATGAATAAATTAATTACATTTAATAAGATTCTGATTGTGTTAAACTCTTTAAATTATTTGCTACCCAAGGATGTAATAAGATTAAAATTTTAACTAACAATAAAGAAAGAAAGTCATAGGATAAATAATAAGTTAAAGAAATCTAACAAGCCTATTTTTAATAAAATAATAATTGCCCCAGTTTTTTCTTTTTATCATAGAGAAAGAAGAATTATTCATTTGAAAATTCAATTCCAGTTGATAAAACTCAATATTTAAGCATAAATTCAAGTGAATTTGATCCTAAATTTGAAATCTTAATAACTAAATTGAATATAGTTCTGAAAGAATTAGACTAATAGTTTATTTCTATAATACTAGATATATTATTACAATATATATATTTTTATGATTGGTTGTTAGATAAAGATTCATTAGCATAATATATAGCTGAAGATATATAAGACCCATAAAATCATATAAAATATCAATATTTAATAACATGGTAAAACTAAAAAAAAATAATTAAAGAAGTTCGAATGAAGATGGCTTTTGATAATCTTTAAAATACTAAAACATAAATAAATAAAAGAACTTCTAAAAAAGTTTAAAAAAAGTATTAAGAATTTCTAGAAAAACAAGAAAGACATTTAAATAAAGAATATAATATGGAACCTATTGAATATTTGATTTCTAAATTAATAAGGATATTTAATAAAATCATGGCGAAAAATTGATATTCATTATTTTTATACAAGATATTTATTTATCTAATTTTATTTAATACTATTGAAATTAAGAAAAATAATAATAAAAGGCTATCATTAATTTTTTGTGTTATTAAATAATTGTTATTATTATCTTAAGTAATTATTAATATATATATATATGATTTAAAACTGGACCCTCCCCATGATTAGTCATTTAGAAGTTATTTTGGATGACCAAGTTTTCTTCTGGTTTCATTCTTCTAATATGTTTAATTATTAGGAATAAGTATCATAATGGTTACATATAATAAAAAAATTATTTTCCAATCTATGCTGATATTTTTAATCAATCAATAATATCTATATAAACTCCTCTCAAAATAGATCACATATATATATATCTGCTTTATAAAGAATAATATATATCTTCTGTACATAGTATTATTTTAATTTTATTATCATTTTATATAAATCCTTAATAATATTTGATGAATTAAATGTAAACAAGGAACAATAAATATGAAGAATTAGAAAAAAATTGTAAGAGAAAGCTCAAACATATATGAATATAAGTAAATATAATCTTAGTTTAAAGAACAAAATTCGAATAGATAGTGGGATAGGATTTTTGATAATTAAAATAATATCTTTAATTTATTTTAGGATTTTTCAAAGATGCATTATCTAATGATTTTTTATGGATTAAATTAATTCTAATAAGGTTCTAATGGATCTTAGTGCCAAATATATCTTAACACATTCCAATTAAAAAATAAATTCACATATCCTTGCTAAGTCAAGCCTATCCCTAAGATAAATGAATAATTTTGAAATATTATAGTAATAATGTGAAGTTTCATTGAAAAATTATAATTATGTTGATAAGAAAGAGTTCGTTTTCTTTATTCTTATGGGGAAATAGAGATTAATTCATAAATAATATAAGCAAGTTGCAGTTTTTCTGATCATCAAACTATATTTAATGTTATTTTAAAAGAAATGATCAACAAGTAAATTTTTTGATGAAATTTGTAAAGGATATCTTTTAATTTTTGTTCTCTTACTTTTCAACTAAATGAAAAAGATTTAAGTGAAAACAAGAAATATTGCTGTAAATTATCAGCCTTATGAAACATTAAGTGAGTTATAATTTTTGTAATCATTTATTCCAATAAATACTAAATTATCTATAGAAATGAACTATAGACTTGAGAATTTCTTATTTCACTTATTCGAATCAAAGGATTCTAAGTAGCATATGAAACCTTTATAATAAAATTTATTATGTAAAATCATTTAAATCTTCAGTTATTTAAAAATTCTTTCTAATGTAATTTGCTGATAAGCATAATAATAATTAATATTTTTTAAAGATGAAATAAACTTAAAATAAATTAAATTTTGCAGAGTCAATGACATTGAAGAATACCAAGGAATATCAAATTGTTAAATGGAATTATCACAAAAAATCATTTTAGAATACTAAAATTTATATTACAATTATCCAGGATAATTAACTGGTGTACTCTTTCGACGGAGTAATATTAAGAAAGTTAATTATAATTTCTAAGTTTAATTAGACAATTAATATAAGATGACCCCTAGAATCTAGATATTTTGACAAATATTGAATAAATAGAACGACTTAAATGGTTTGGGGAATATGGAAAGGATAAGAGAAAATAAGGTAAGTAGGTAGCTATTTGGAATGGAGAAGTTCTTAGTGATTTTGGAGGTTATTTTGAAAATGGATTAAGGAAAGGTTTATGGAAAGAACTTTTTAAAAATTATTGTAGGTAAATGCTCATTAAGTAATTTAAAAATAGTCAAGCCAAAGTTTTTGAAAGTGGAGAATACTAGAATGATAAAAGAAGTGGAATATGGATATATATCTATGATAACAATAAAATGTATTATTAAAAATATAATTAGCGGAGGTGGATAATATAATGAAGAAGGTTAGAAGAATGGTAAATGGATTGAGGTGAGTGATGATTTTAATTGTAATTCTTAACTCACTTATCATGGAGAATATAGAAATGGTCAAAAAGTTGGTAAATGGGATATTTGGTATAAGAATTAATAAATTGGAAAGAATGAATAAATGTAATCTTTTATCTAAAAGGAAAATATTATAGTGGTTGTGGATAGTATGACGAAGGTGATGAAGAGTAAAAAATTGGAAGATGGATTGAGGTTAGTGATAAGTTCAATGACTCATCTTAAGTTACTTATAAGGGTGAATATAAAAAGGGTAGAAAAATTGGTAGATGGGATATTTTTTTCAGTCATAAAGGAGTAAATAAATAGATGTATAATTATATTATTTATTATTAAAAACATATTCTATAGTGGTGGTGGATAATATGATGAAAGAGATGATGAAATTAAAACTGGAAAATGGATTGAAATGAGCGAAGGGTTTAATGAGTCATAATAAGTAATGTTTATAGGCGATTATAAAAATGGCAATAAAGTTGATAAATGGGATATTTATTTCAACAATAAAGGATAAAATGAAAAGATGTAGAATATGATTAATATTATATGAAAAAATTGTAGTGGTGGAGGATAATACGATGAAGGTGGTGAAGGGGCTAAAATTGGAAGATGGATTGAAATAAGTGATGACTTCGATGACTCTTCTTAAGTTACTTATAATGGTGATTATAAAAAGGGTAGAAAAATTGGTAGATGGGATATTCATTTCAAAATTACAGGAAGGAATGAGCAGATGTAAAATTATACTTAAATATTATTTAAAAATCTATTAGACGTGGACAATAAAATAACGAAGGAAGCAATAGAACAAAGATTGGGAGAAAAAGTAAGATTAAGTGATAGTTTTTTTTAAGTAATTTCAGATAAAAATAGTAAAAAAGCTGTAAGATAGGACATCCCAGATATAAAAGAAGGAAATGTGTAGATGTAAAAATATATATTTTAAATTTATCAAAAAATGATATAGTGGTGGATCCTATGATGAAGGAGGTGAAGAGTTGAAGATTGGGAAATGGATAGAGTTGATTGATTCTAAACCATAAATAACTTAAATAGGCGAATACAAAAAAGGGTAAAAAGTTGGTAGATGGGATATTTATTTTAATTATGGAGTAAATAATAGGATGTAAAATTATTAAATTAAAAATGATTTATAAATGATTCAGTGGTGGTGGATTATATGAAGATGGTGAATATGGTTTAAAAATTGGTAAATGGATTGAGTTGAGTGAAATTAATACATAATTAACTTACATTGGTGTATATAAAAAAGGGTAAAAAGTTGGTAGATGGGATACTTATTTCAATTATTTCGGAAATAAGTAGATGTAAATATAAATTATGTGAACTAGGTAGTGGTGGAGGATTATATGATGAAGAAGGTGAAGGAATTAAGATTGGAAGATGGATTGAAGTGAATGATGAGTTTTTTGATTCATCCTAAGTAACGCTTAATGGTGAATATAAAAATGGGTAAAAACTTGGCAAATGGGATATTTATTTCAATTATGGAGTAAATAAAAAGATGTAAAATAATAATTAATTATATAAACGTTTTAGTGGTGGTGGTTCATATGATTAAGTTAGTGTTGGGGTCAAAATTGGGAAATGGATTGAGATAAAGGATAATTTTAAATGGGCTTTATAAACTACTTTGAATGGAGAGTATGAAAATGGTAAGAAAATTGGGACTTGGATAGAAATGCATGGTAATATAAAAAGTAAAGAAATAAGCTTTGAACATTGAATATATATTATAATATAAGATTAAATGTGATATGTTAACAATATTTTTTTGAAAATGAATGTATCATTCATCAAATAAATTTAATTTCCAATAATAATTACATAAATATAGTTTGAAAATTAAAAATAATTTTTATGAATAATTAAATTTAAATATCTACATTCAATAACATTAAAATTAACTAGTGTTAGTGAAAATATAATTTGAAGTGGAAATGTTTGAAAGAAGGTTAATATACTTTAATAAATATTTATGAAATTAAAATTGATGACAGCAAGTTGATATCAAAAAATATTGTATTTGACATAAGCCATGTTCCTATAAATCCATTCAATATTCTGTGATGATTTCTAAAAAATTTATAAGCAAATTACAATCCTCTTTGCTTGACAAAATACTAGATTATAACATCATTTAGATACGCTCATTTATTTGATTAATACCTAAATCCTAAATTATAGAGGATTGCTTATTAACAACATAAGAGATGGGTATCTAAATAAGATTTTAATGAAAGAGTTTAATCTTTTCAATTATTATTGGAGTGTAATTCTATTTTGTACTTAATTTTTATTTTTTTAAAACCATTTAATATTAAAGGTTAAAGTGACGGAAATTATTTTAGAATATTTCCTATTAAAAATTCTTCAATCTTGCTTTCTAAGTAAGGTTGAAAAAAGTAGATTAAATTCACTTTCGTTTGTTTAATTTCTTAGCAGTAAATTTTCTAGATAAATATAATCTTTAAATTGAGAGGAATTTGTCAATAGCCTCGAAATAGCAATTTATTATTAAAAATTTTCTTAACATTCTTTTTTGTATAAATATTGACATCAAAAAAGAAACCAAATAAGTTAATCACATTATTTTTTTTTCAAAAAGAATTTGAGTCACTATAAAGAATGATACCTAATAATTTATTCAAACGAGAGCCATATTTTGAGAAAGTAAGAAGATCAATTTAAAGTTTAGAGTAAATCTTTAGGACTAAAATAATTTTGATTAATATTTTTAAATATGGAATAAATCTATATTTAGAATAATAAAGTGGATATATATAGTATAACATTAGAAAAAATAATATACTACAACAATGGAGTAAAGTAAATTTTATGGAATAAAATTTTAAGAATTATTTGAAAAATCTTTAAGCTTTAATATATAATATGAGAAATAGGTTGATGAATAATTCTAAGGGAATGGATTATACTATAAAAAAATTACGCAATAATTTTTGTAGATTAATCAGAAATGCAGGATCTTATGATGAGGGATTAATAATGACTTAAGTGGGAGAAAACATGGTCAACAGTCATTTTAACTCAAACTCCTTAATGAAAATACTTATGGGATTGACAAGAACAAAACATTTTTTCTGTGTATCTCAAAAAAAATCCTACCAAAAAATACTAGAAATAGTTATATATTATATTATCTTCTAATAAAAAAGAAAAAGCAGAATATTTCTTCTCAAAAATTCTTTAAGAATATAAGGCAGTTTAAATCTGAATGATTTGAATCATTTTTAGATTAAATACTTATATTATATTCCTAAATACACAAAACCAAGTTAATGCCGATGAAATCTCTATTACTAACTCCTTAATCTTCAAATTTAATTCTAAAAAAATTAAATTTGGAAAACAAGAATAAATGTATTAAACAATATTAAATTAAAAAAACTTATAATTAACATCCTCAAGAAAATGGAGTAATAAATTAGGAATTCCAGAAAAAAAATTCAAATTTAATGAATTTAAAGATTAGCTAGCATCTTAGGGGAATACAATTTACTGAAAATATTAATAAAAAACTTTGATAAAAAAAAGAGAAATAATACCTTTTTCTGCAATAAAAAGAATTTCAGATTAAGTAACAATAATTTTGTGAATTTTATAAATTTATTTTGAAAAGTAACTGATTAGAGTAATCCTGAAAAATCCAAAACTTTGAATCAATAGTCACATAATGAAAATACCTCTAAAATCTTTAATAGAAAATAAGCATTTTTCATAACAAAAGATGCTGATATAAAAATTTAGTTTTATCAATCCCCTATACTCGAAGATCAAGGAATAAGCCAAAAGATTCTTACTGAATAGTCAGATTTATTGAATTTTGTTTTGTAAATATTTATTTAGGTCGTTACCTTTTTTCAAAGTACCACTTATATATTATTTTAAAGTGTCATAAATATGAAAACAAGTATTTTTAATCATTATTGCATTAAAAAATGATGTGTAAGTGAAAATATTAAAAATAATTTCTGATTATCAAATGCAAATGTCAAGTAATTATAATCTTGATAAGTATAAAAAATTAAATATGATTATTTGTATAATTGACATCTATCACGCTGAATTTGATTGCAATTTTTATATAAGATATTATAATATTCTAGGCCCATAAAATTAAGTTATTTATTTGTAAATATAATTAGATTAGGTATGTAGTTTATTAAACAACTAGATATTAACAACTACTTTAGGCAGTAAGTTTATATAGGATCTAAATAATAATTATTTGTTATTGATCATTAATTTTTAGGAATATTTATTTGTTTAAAATCTATTTATCTATCAGAGTTCTATTTCCAAGATAGTCGATGTAATTCTTAAAAAATAATATCACATTGAAGATCTCCTCTAAGATTATATGTAATATATCTGTTATTCATACTAAACTTTTTAAGAAACTAGAAGACATTTAATTTATAAAATAGAAAAATCTTCTCAAAGTTAAATTAGATTAATCGAGGACTTATAATTGATATTATTTGTAGTCTATAAAAGTATTTTAGTACAAAATTAATAGTATTTTGAGTTGAGAACTGTGAATAATTATTAAATTATAGACTTTAATAGAGAGGAAACCTATTCAATAATTATTAAAATTAATACCACAAAAATACATATTGAAATGAATCAACAACTTAACTTGTATTTTTAATCAGTTTCCAGTTTTGTTTCTAATTATTTTAAAGAATCAGGATTGTTTCAAATACAAATTTATAAAATAATTTTGTAAATTAGATGATATCATTATATTTTCAATAATTTTCTAAAACTTGACATACAATGCTTAAAAGATACAAGCCTTTACTCTTTTTTGGAAAGCTAGAAATATTTACCTATAGTAAATGAATAAACCTCTATATTTGAATTTTAACTACATCTTTTTATTAATACAATTGAATCATTTGACTCTGTATAAATTCTTTAAACGTAATTAGAAGTTTCTAAGTTTCTCAATAATTTTCTTGTTTATTAATTCCAAAGCATCACTTTTTTGAAACCCCTTTCAGTTATTAAGATTGATTAATTTTCATATTTTAAATAACCATCAAATCTAATCCTTAGTTATTTATGTTTCTGATACATCCATTGATGAAATATCATTCCATTGTAATTTCTTATTTCTTACAAAGAAAAAAAACAATTATTTAATCTAGCTCTAGATAAAGGATTTTTTGTTTTTAAATCGTAGATCAATAATTCAGTGTCACTAGAGCGTAAGTAAAGTTTTAAAAATATTTTATTTCCATCAAAAGCTGAAAGTTTGCTATCTTAAGGAATTCTAATAAGGGTGGTAGAAGAAGAAGCTTTTGTTCTAAGATTCTTAACTGCACACCGATTTCTAGATAATTGATAAATAAAATATTCTGAATTTTTAGAGAATAGTGAAGAAGAAAAATAAGAGCAATTAAGTATTTATTAAGACAACATATTAGTGCAGTTTAGCAGTATAATTTAATTATTCATCTTAATTGCTAAATAATGATTATCATTCGATAGCTCCCAATTTATGATATTCTTTATGAAATGAATATGTTCTATCAATTGTTGATAAATTTTGTCAATTTCTTACAAGTTTTAATTCATATTTTTATTTTAATTAATTATTTTTTATAAAATTCTCACTGCTTATTTTATGTATTAACAGGGGGGAAATGTTTTAAGTACAATTAATTATTATCTTATTAATAAAAAATAATTTAACTAATTATGGATTACTGATAATTCACACAAAATGGAAGTACAATCATGCATAATTTATAAACTGACCTTAATTTAACATGAATTAATTTAACTCTAGACCATTATAGATTTTCCTTTTCTACTCTATCCAATCAAAGATTGACCTTAGATTTAAATGATAATTACTTCTCTTCTCTTAATATTTGCTCTTTTTTTCATTTTAATCAAGGATAATAATTCATTTTATTCTTTTTTTAATAAATTCACTCAACTAATCAATAAATTCTTTTGAATTATCTTAGAAAAATCAAACAACTAAATTTTATCAATATAACTTCAGAGATCCAGAAAATTTTGATTAAGTTTTGGTATTGTTGTGGAAAATTAATTAAAAAAATATAAAACTCTAAGTTTATGATTATTATTTTAATAATCCTCTTGAGATATTATAAATCCTTCCTTATATAATTATCAGCTACTAGATTGAATCATCAAAAATTAGAATAAATATTTGAGCATTACTAAAGGAGGAAATATTTCTTCAGATTGATTATTTTTACAAACTTTTCTATCCAATATCATTAACTTTATAATTAAAATTCTCACATTTATTTTAATTTATGCAAATCAATAATGATGAATCAATTATATGTCCATTATTATAAATAAACATCTCCATCATTATTTTTGAAAAAATACTACCCTGAAACAATTCGAAATGATTCACAACTTAAACAAGTTTTGGTTGAATAATCGCAAAAAGAAACTTTAATTTTAGAAAAATATTTACATCAATCAGAATCTTATTATTCTAGTGTAACAATTTATTAAATTTATTTTATATACTGTAGGTTCAAAAATATAAAATATCTTCTGCTTTCATTTAATATTAAAAATTACAAATGATGTTTTCTATAGCATATAAGACATTTATTTTTTGAATGCCAAAAATTGAATACATAAATATGTATTATCTTCTTCATAAAATTATATATTCAAACATATTTTAATGGGAAAATTTTATCATTAAATTAGGGAAACTTTAAAAAATCATTTTTATTTTATTATTAAGATTTAATTCAATACTTATTCTGAAAACAATTGAATTTTAAATGGAATGAGGATAGAATTTCAACTGAGTTAATGAAAGAGTTTTTAAAAAAGTTAAGAAAATTATTTTGTTATTCTTGTATGAAGGAAGAATTGTATACTTTAAATAATTTTTTTTCTAATATTGATGATAATTATAATTACTTATAAAGATAATAATTTAAAAAAGAAAAAAATTATGCATTTCGAATTTATTATTTTTCTAAAAGCTTAAGCATTATAAATAAGGTGCTATTTATAAATTACGGTTATTTGAAATATTAGAATATTCATAGGAATGATCAATGATTCTCAAAAGAATAGTTAACAGTGAATGTTGAATTTTAATAATTAATATTGAATAATCTGATATAATAAAAATAATAATAATATTCTGGTATTTTATTATTTTTATTTGATAATACTCATAATTCTCTGCACTTTCTAATTTATATTTCCTTAGATTTATCATCCCATGTAATCAAATACTCACAGTCATCACTTAATTATCCATAAATCATCTAAGTACCAAAGTCAATTGATTATTATGTACTAAAGTCACCATTTCCTTTATTTCTCATTAAATTAACATTCTTGCCATTCTTATTCACAAGGAGGCATTTTGACTTTAAGTATTATTAAGGAAATAAACAACAATCATCCATTGAGCCGCATTTTACATGAATTTCCTTATTCTTAAGATACTCTTTAGCAAATCTATTCATCTCATATACATGCATAAAATCTTTACAAATTGATTAAAAGGTAAAGTAATTATCACTAATAAAACATAATCTGAATCCTAATGAATTTATTGTTTATACAACGTCCCATTTTTTATCCAATTGTTATTATTCTATTACTAATATTTTTTAATCAAATGAACAAGATATCACTTTATTTTATTGTTCATTTATGCTTAATGAATATACCTAACAAGTATGGTTATTTATAGTTTATTAACACAACCATTTATCCTATTTCATCCAAAATTTTATTGTTTTATCAAAACTCCCAGAGATAATTAGATCGTCTGTATTGTTCAACAATAAACACTGTATACTTTATTAATGTCCAATCAATTTTTATTAGCATTACCATTAATTATTTCCAATCAACTACCATATTATAATTAAACTATCTGAACTTCCAGATACAAAATTATTTGTATTTTTCATAAAATTTAAAGTTTTTACTTCCCCTGTATGTTCACTTAAGAATTATATTTAATTCAGCTTCTCTTATTAAAGTTGAAATACTTTAATATCCTTATTACATCCAGCAACTACAACTGAGTTATCTTGATTAATAGCAATAGCAAGACACTATTCATCTTATTTAATTGAATTTTATTTCATGAGGTCAAAGGTGAATGGATTTAGATTTGGTTTTGTGATTAATTTTTTTTTCGGTATTTGTTAAATCTATTCACTTATTTTGGAAGGTGGAATTTCTTAATTATCAGTTTACTTTATATTAGTTTGATTCTTAATTTTTTTTAGTATTTCATCTATAATCGATTTTGTTTATTCGATTGATTGATTAAGTTGTTTAAATAACCTCTCTTCGCATTCTTCCATTTGGCATAGACCTTTTATTAATTAGTCAATCTGTGATATTCCTAATTCTTGTAAATATTAATTATTTAAGTTATCATAAGGAAGGAACAACTTTATAAGACAATCAAAGGCAATTTTAGAGTCTTAAATATTTTTTTAAACATTCTGAATATTAAGGGTTCTTTACTTAATCCATTCAGATAGAAGTCCGAAATTTGTTACATTATTAAGATGTTAAGAGTGGCTCTGCAAGCAAAAATGACAATAAGGTCTTTAATTTGGGCATTTACTATCTATACAAAACCCTATTATTTATTCATTTTGATGATCTGCTTAAGTACATCTTATCTACATTTTCTAATTCTATTAAAATAAATATTAAAATTAAAAAAAATTACTTTTGATTTAAATTAAAAAATTCTAAATAATTTAAATTAAAATCATGCCAATCAAAATTAATAGAGGAACAAAGAATAGTTTTAAAAAATCAACTCACAAAATAGGAATTTCAATTGCATTCATTACAAACAAGCCATTTGCATTTAATTATTTTCAAATTTTGCTTCCAGTGACCTTTAAACCTAAAAATTTTGATTTGCTAAATACTTTGATTATAATTTATCTTTTAAGAATAAACATATGTTCAATTAAGTTGTCATGAGTTAATAAATATTATTTAAACCTCTTTTTCTGTTATGTAAGAATATTAATGAAAGAAAATTAACTAGTTAACTTGGCTCTTTGATAAATACTATTCTCATATTTTTAAACTAAAATAATTAGATTTAACTCAAACTATTAAAGCAATGTCTTTTCATTTGATCCAATTAATTGATTGCAAAAATACTTATTAATTATCATTATCGATATTGACACTAATGAAATTATTAAAAATTGGTCAGAAAATAACAGATTTTTGAATCTCACACCCTTTATCTATTGGATTTTGGAAATTATTTTTTGTTTAATATCATTTAGTTTTAAAAGAAAATAATCTTTTTAATAATAAACCTTTGCTTTATCAAATTTTTGAATAATTTGATCGTAATCAAAAATTAGTAATAGATTAGTATTTCAATTCGTGTTACCCTTGATATAAGCTTTTTTATTTGATTTCCTACTTACTAAAGAAGTACTTATGGTAAAGGGATTTCTACTTCTCTAATTGTAAATACTTGTACTTTACATAATTTTAGATAACTAAAATATATTATGGTTTTCTCTTTATTTGTTTAAAGAGTAAATGAAAAAATATATTTTTCCTAAAAAAACCTAACTATAATTATTAGTTATTGCTCAAATGAAAGAATTTCTAGCAATGACTTTCGTTAAATTAAAATTCTCAAGTGATTAATTCTTTAAATAAACTAACAAATATTAAAGTTGAGAATTAATACTTATCAAGAGTTTATTCTAATTTTTATAGTTTTTAGATTGCGCTAACAGTTGATTTTATTTCAATAAGAGTATTACAGTAGATGTTTATCTTCTTCATTTTCTTAAAGTTGTACCTTTTGTAAATCAGTAAGCGACCCTTCTGAGCAATTATTAGAACATTTAATAATAGATCAATAAGAAGGTATTCTATTTAAATCAAAGATGACATGTTATATGAAGCAATATTTTTAAGTTAATTTTCTTCATCTAATAAAATATTAATATCAATATTGAAGAAACAATCAATAATAACTTTACAATTAGTACCATTTCATAAAGATGCGATTAATAAATTGTAGCTTGAGATTTGTGACAGAAATAAATCTATTAATATATTTTTCTTCTTTCATCAAATACAACAATTTTAATTAATTAATTAGATCAACAAAGTCTTCTTTTTTAATTGTAATATTCTTAACCAAATTGAATCAATTTCTATATGAATCCTTAGACTTTTAGAAATAATAGCACTCAAACAGATAGATCATTTTGAAACCTAGGCCCTCCAGATGAAAATATTTTTCCTACTTTTTAAAGTTGGATATGCAAGTCCACATTTAGAATTTAGAAGATGATGTTTTTGAACAATTACTAAGTTTTAGCCAGAATCAGTATGATAATTATAAATTCATGAAATCTAACACGAAAATATATCAACTGATCATCCCAACTTATATCGAAGTAACAGTTGGAGTAAATTTGGTAAAAGATTAATTAATAATTATATTTATTCAATTTATACAAGTAGTAAATGAGAAAATTGAGATGGTTAAATAGGTATCAATGATTTTAATTTATTGTTTGGAGCAAAAGATAGATTATAATTTTATATATTAAATGAGAAGATGGAAAATATCACCTTTAAAATGTATAACTGAAGAAAGCAAAAGAAATCGAGAGTTTGAATAAAAAAATAATCTATTATATAATTGTAGGGGAAATATTGATTGCAACCAAAATAAGTTCAAAAAATTTTGAAGGATAGATAATATAGAAAAATTTCACTTATATATTTTGATTATCGGATGGTTTACGAAATAAATTAATTGGATGGTTTTTTAAGATACTTTATGTGAATCAGAATATCTTAAGTTTCTGGAACTATTTGGAATAAAAAAGAAAATAAATATCTAATGCTGTTACTCAAATTAAAATGTGATACATGAAAATATTATTTTTCTGAGTAATTACTCCCTTAAATTAATTATTAAATTAATAATAATTAAATAATAATATTAAGTGCTTAATTATAATAATTAGTAAATAAACATTCAAGATTATTCAAAATACTCTACTGAACCACCATTTTTTTAAATAATTCTGAGAATCTTACTTTAATTATAAAAATACGTACTAATAGAAGTACTTTCAAACATTAATACTTTTATTCATTATTAAATTAAATTTCCTATACTTTGATATTTTAAAACACTTATTTTTAATCTTAACTTTTTATTTATTCATTTCTTTTCAAATCAAAATTCATTTTTATTGTACAAGAAAAACCATTTTTTTTCAAAGTTAAATTCATATACCTTCTTTCATTTTATCTTTTGCTTGAACACATAATTAAACCATAATTTAAGTATTGTTTTTTGTACAAATATTAGTATTAAAAAGAAAATAATTTTCCTTTAATATGGAACTAGAAACTTTTTAGATATAATTAAAGAAATGATTCTACATTTTTAACATGGGAATCTAGGATTTGTAAAATAGTCTATAATCATAATAAGCTATTAAACTTTAACCTTTATAATTTTATAGACATCAAATATGTAAATTCTAGCGAAAATTAATAACTATTGTTATTTCTAAAAATTTTCTAGGTAAAATTTTTATGAGTTTCAGTTTTTTTTTAATTTAATTATTTAAGATTCTGGTAAAATATTTTACTTAATATATTAAAGTAATATTTTTAAAGATTAAATATTCGTCTGGTTATCAAAATATAATGAACAAAATTTCATCAAATTTTGTGAAATATAATTTGGTAATAAAAAAAAAATGTAATTTCATTAAAAACAATTGAACCCTACTGAATTACATTTGATAATAGATTTGAGCAATTTCCAAATAATATACCTTAACTTTGGAGAAATAATTACAACTTCCTAAAAACAACAACAAATAAATGTTAAATAAAAATGAAATGTTTTATGTTATAAAATCCTGAAATTGTTAAAAAGTGTTCCTGTCTATCGTAGAAATTAGGAAAAAAGCTTTATAGGGTAATTAAATTTATAACATTGTATAAAAAATTTAAGTTATATAGAAGACTAATAGCGGATTACAAATAGAAATAGATTCCAAACACTCTTAATTTGATATAGACTTATTAATTTATTTTTAAAAAAATTATATTTAAACAAATAAAAATGTATGTAGTTATTTTAAGTAATATGGAAAGAATTATAAACATTCTAAAATAGAGAAGGAATACCTTTCTTAAACTCTATTTATGGTATTATACAGTTTTCATAGAAAACTATATTTGTTATGTATTTTAATATAGTTTATAAACTTTAATTAGAAATTTGAAGTGAAATCAATCTGATAAATAAAAAAAATGATTTTATATTCAAAGCAATTTACTTGAATAAAATAATAACAATCATAATACTACCATAAATTAATTGAAAAATCAAATTCATTATTTTTCAACTAGATCTAATCATAATACTAGAAAAATCTAAAGTATCGTCTCACTAAATGAAAATAAAGTCAAAATAAATACACTATATGATTTCTTAACAATAACCAAAATTTGAATTCAATCTTATAAAGTTAAATATTTATTTTTACTTTTCAAGAACAAATTTTAATGAAAATGTAAAACTATATGAAAAATTAGAAATTAAATTAATTTATGATAAATAAAGTAAAACAAGAGTAAAATTAAATTAAATTTAAGTTTCATGTCATTAATAAGAACTATCTAATCATATTGAAGAAAAANTATGTCTGGTTATCTAAATATACTGTACAAAACTCCATCACAAATTTTGTGAAATATAATTTGGTAATCAAACAAAATGTAATTTCATGAAAAACAATCGAAACCTACTGAATTATATTTGATAATAGATTTGAGCAATTTTCCAAATTATATAACTTAACTTTGGAGATATACTAACAACTTCCCAAAAACAACAAAAAATAAAATGCTAAATAAAAATGAAATGTTTTATGTTATAAAATCCTGAAATTGTTAAAAAGTGTTCCTGTCTATCGTAGAAATTAGGAAAAAAGCTTTATAGGGTAATTAAATTTATAACATTGTATAAAAAATTTAAGTTATATAGAAGACTAATAGCGGATTACAAATAGAAATAGATTCCAAACACTCTTAATTTGATATAGACTTATTAATTTATTTTTAAAAAAATTATATTTAAACAAATAAAAATGTATGTAGTTATTTTAAGTAATATGGAAAGAATTATAAACATTCTAAAATAGAGAAGGAATACCTTTCTTAAACTCTATTTATGGTATTATACAGTTTTCATAGAAAACTATATTTGTTATGTATTTTAATATAGTTTATAAACTTTAATTAGAAATTTGAAGTGAAATCAATCTGATAAATAAAAAAAATGATTTTATATTCAAAGCAATTTACTTGAATAAAATAATAACAATCATAATACTACCATAAATTAATTGAAAAATCAAATTCATTATTTTTCAACTAGATCTAATCATAATACTAGAAAAATCTAAAGTATCGTCTCACTAAATGAAAATAAAGTCAAAATAAATACACTATATGATTTCTTAACAATAACCAAAATTTGAATTCAATCTTATAAAGTTAAATATTTATTTTTACTTTTCAAGAACAAATTTTAATGAAAATGTAAAACTATATGAAAAATTAGAAATTAAATTAATTTATGATAAATAAAGTAAAACAAGAGTAAAATTAAATTAAATTTAAGTTTCATGTCATTAATAAGAACTATCTAATCATATTGAAGAAAAAACTCTGATTAATCAAATCGAAAGTTAAAAAGTCTTTATTTAATAGAAATAGACATTTATGTAAACAAAAAGTGTTTATATAAAAAATAGATAAAAGTTTATTCTGAAATTATAGAAGGAAAAATTTTTTCAAAGATTATAGAATGAAGTGATATAAAAAAGGCAAAACAATAATCTTACTAAGAAATCTTTTAGAAATAAATACAAAAATGTATTTGATAGTTAATCATTGTCTGTAAAAATCCTATTTTTTAGAATAATATTTAGTTTATTTTTTAGTATAATTCAATAGTCTACAACTTCAATTTGGAGTCAGCAGATGAAAATTATAAAAAATGTCAAAAATGAAAAAAATATCATTTGTAAAATATTTTGGGTATCTCAGAAAATTAACTGCTTTATTAAATCTTTGGATCAAATAATTAGTAATCCAAACTTAAACTGAAAAATGGATAATTTTATTAAGAATCGATTATCATTTGAATTCAAATCTTGTAATTGTAATTTGAATTCTGCAATATTAATTTTGAATAATAAATTGTAATCAGTTGAAATAATACTGATATTTAAATCAAATTCTCACAATCTATTATCAATATAAAAATTTGGCTAAAAATACTTTTAATAAATACAAAAAATAAATTATTGTAAAAATAAAAATACTTTAAAGTAATAAACATAAATGGTGTTAAAATAGTTGTGTTTATAAAAAAGGGATTGCTGTATTTTCTAATTAATGAATATAAATAAATAATTATAATGCTGATTATGGAACTTCATACTTTTTAATTGTTTAAAATTTGTGTAATTCTACCATTTAATATTATAAAAAATATAAATTTAAGATGAGCTCTGGAGCTTGAGTGTTAACTACCAAAAAGGTAGTAAACTATGATAATGGAGATCAATTTGATGGAGTGATTGTTATAAAAAAATAACAAGCTTATGTTAAAATAAAAAGAATGAGTTTAAAGGTTTTCTAATATACTGACAATAAAAAAGCCTTCTATGTATTACATAATGTAGCAAAAAATTTTAATATATTCAAATATGAGTACAATTATTTTTATGATGATTGTTATTAGTTGAAGCTATTTAAGTATTTCATTTAAATCTGAATAATTAAATGGTAATTACAAAAATATTGTACAATGTGATGATATATTTTACAAAGTTAAATAGAACTTACAGAACAAGGAAACATAAAAATGAATAAAAAGAAATTATAGGTAGAGAATCTCATATGAATTGTAGGCTATAAGGCTAAAAATAAATACAAAATTAAGAGGATTCAAATATAAGTATTCAACATTAAGAGATAAAAATCTAGAGAAATAAATAATATATGATAGCTTTCTTGTCGCAATAAGAGTGATCATCTTTTCGAATTATATGTGAATTCAACTTTTACTTTTGAGAACGTTTCCCACCCATAGTTTAACAATTTGATACTTAAAACAATAACCCTTTAATGATTTCCTTCTAAATTATATTGAGAAATTCTTCTATTATTTCTTTCTTTTTGACTTTTCTATGTCACACAATAATCCTAATTTTTTCATTTACTATGCTATGATATTTGAATTATTACTTTTGCGTCAAACAAGCTATATTTCATAAATAATATTCAAAAACGAAACTTTTAAATACCTAGAAATATAAACAAATTGACCTCACTAGAGAATCCAAGTTTTATTCATTTTTGCCATTTTATTAAGACATAAATAGTGCTTCTTCAAACATATATATTAATATTATCTTAATGCTAAGCAATTTTCGATTATAAAGAAAGGAATGCCTAAATTTATTTAAATTTTAAACTAAGTAAATGAAAGACTTAATTTGAAATAAAAAAAATTAAAAAAAAATCTAAAGAAAATTAATTAATATCACTATAAACCTACCCAAGTTTACCCACAACTAGTATTATTGGTTATTTAATTTGGGCTGATTTTATTTTGCTTTAATTAAAATAACCTAATACTTTTATTCATTTTCGAAATAGTAACTATAATACCCTAAATAAAAATAGTTGCCTTAAACTCAGAAATTATCAAAAAACAATTTGATTAAAGCAAAAATATTAATAGATTTCTTAAAGGAACATAAATGAAATAAGCGTTGTAATAATTGCAAATTTCTTATAATTTTATTTTCAGATAAAATAATAAATTTTTTTCTTTACTATATATGGGCAAATGGAGATATATATGTTGGAGATTGGGTAAATGATAAGCAAACTGGAAAAGGCCCAAAGATATGAGTTGATGATTCTTTTTTATTATGGACAGAGACTTGAAGTAAAAGACATGGAATTGGCCAATTTCAATCAGCAAATAGCAAATGGAGAAAAAGATGAAGGTAAATGGATTTTGATAAGGAAATGTGAAATTTTAATTTTGAATGTAGTAATATAAATCTAATGTATAATAGAGATGTTAGAAGTAATATTGATTTAATCAAATTGGAAACTTGAGGGACAAAATTTGCAATATTGAAAAATTAAAGAAAGCCAACGAAATTATATGCTGCATTCGGGTATTGAAACAAAATCTTTCAAAGCAATTACAAAAGATGTTAAGTTATGTTATAAGTGAGAAAATATATTGTTCCATTAAGTTCAAATCAAAGTCTATTCTAAATTATTGATCATAAAAATTAAATCAAATTAGAAATTAACAAGCAAATAAAAGTATATAATAATATTTTCAAAAATTGAAATTAAGCATTCATCATAAGATTAAAATTTGCTTCTGATGTAAATTAAAAAAATGAACTTCATAATGCCTTTCTTTCTACTAAACAATAATTTGGAAGATATTATAATTTATTTTAGATATAAAGTGAAATTATAGGTATCTTCTGATATGATAAGTAAATAAATAAATTTGAATTAGAAATTATAAAATAAATAAATGCATATTCAGAATATGATCGAAATAATCGAAAAAGATTTTACTTTATAGCAAGAATATCAACTATATAAGAATTTATGTTCAATTAGATGTTTATGAGTTTGAATTAAGATACTCTAATGTAGAGACTTTAAGAGTTTATTTAAAAGTTAATAAAAATTTTTCAAAGTTGTTGAAAATTGAACCCAAACTATATTTTACCTTATACATTTTTAATTAAATCATTTTTTTTGGTATAATATTTTAATTATCAATACAATATCTATAATTGATGATCAATCATAATGATTTCTGAATTCAGATTTTTGACTTTTATAGCATTCTCATTTTTCTTAAACTATGTGAAGGTTGAATTTAATGTTTGACTTAATAATCAATCGAAGGGTCTTCTCTGTGGAAAAGCTATCTTAATAGACATATGGATTTTTTTCTAACTTATAATCATAAACTATTTAATTATGTATACAAAAAAGTTATTTCCTTTTATTATGATTTGTGTACCTAAAAAACCTTTTAATCTTCATTTTGTAAGGAAAAATGTTATTTGTAAATTAGGAAATTAGGAGTAATGATTGATTAATATTTCAATACTTGATTTTATTTATTCATTATTAAAATTATTTTTATTAAGAAAATATATTTAACTGTGTGTGAATTTTAAATTAAACTCCAATGGTTTTTCAATTAATTCGGTTTCGTATTTTTTTATTTATTTATCATTGATATTTATTTCATCTATGAAAAATCACAGATCTTTTTTATGAATTTATCAGGGCAAAAGATATAATTTTATGAATGAATGAAATTAAAAACAATTCCGGCTATAATTTCGCTATTTTCATTTTATGTAATGAAAGATATTTTCTCTACTAGTATAAAAATGCAAATAGTAATTCTTCTGAAGCTACTTCTTTAGAAATTGTCAAATATTTTGACCATGAAATAATAACAGAAAGAATAAGAATTTATTATTTAAAACCTTTAATCAGCTATTGCATGCCACTTTAGCTAAATACAGTGTCCCCATACAGTTAAGCAAGGTATATGTAAACAAAAATCTTAAATTTATTCTTTTACAACTTTTGGTAGTTATATCTTTGACCTTGATTCTCAAGTATGTTTTCACATAAATCCCAAGATTTGGAATGGTGATAAAAACTTAAGAATCTTTTTAAAAAGGATAATTAAATGAAATTTTGAATGTGTATGAATTTGAATTTTTGCTTTTGAAGTTTAAATGATACATGTTTTTTTTATCAAAAATTATGCCACTGATTAAAGGCATCATTAATAAAATGAGAATCAAAATCTTCGTTACGCTTAACTATTCAGATAATTTTATTATTTAATAATCACTTAGTGTAAAATTTTCGATTATTAATTTAATCATTAATCATATTTCTTATTTATTAGAAAGAAGTATTTTATTAATTACATTGAATATGTTAATAATCACTCAATATGAACTATATTTTATACCAGATTAAAAATATAAATAAAAAAATAATTATATTTAACAAATATTCATCTTAGGGTCCAAAAATAAAAAAAATTCATTTGTTATAATAAAGATAGAAATTATAAAGTACTTAATTTAAGTTTACAATTTAGAATTAAATTAGAATTTATAATTGTAAAATATTCCAAACTAAACAAAAGGAGGAATGAAAAGAAGAAATAAATGAAACTCTTGCTGAAAATAAAACTTTTGAATTTTGTTATATTCAATATTTTCATTAATAATCATAACATCATAATATATGATAATAAGTTTAGAATTCATAAATTGTAATTAATAAATCAATTCAAAAAAATGATATAACAAATTATTCATATCCATTGATAAATTGGAGTATTTTCAAAATTTTTTTAGATGTAAATTAAATTTTCTTCACAGAAGCAAAATAATAATAAAAATTATAATTAATATGAATAAACTAAAGCTGAGCTATTCCAAAATTTAATAATATTGTTTAAAAATAAATGATATATTTAATAATTGATAAGACTATTAAGTATACTGTTGATATAATTTTTGAAAAATCCTATAACTGATGATTATTATCTCTAAAATATTTCTCAAAGTTAAAATCTAAATGATGATAGTAATTTCCTGAATTTCTATTATACTTTATCTANAATACAGTGTCCCCATACAGTTAAGCAAGGTATATGTAAACAAAAATCTTAAATTTATTCTTTTACAACTTTTGGTAGTTATATCTTTGACCTTGATTCTCAAGTATGTTTTCACATAAATCCCAAGATTTGGAATGGTGATAAAAACTTAAGAATCTTTTTAAAAAGGATAATTAAATGAAATTTTGAATGTGTATGAATTTGAATTTTTGCTTTTGAAGTTTAAATGATACATGTTTTTTTTATCAAAAATTATGCCACTGATTAAAGGCATCATTAATAAAATGAGAATCAAAATCTTCGTTACGCTTAACTATTCAGATAATTTTATTATTTAATAATCACTTAGTGTAAAATTTTCGATTATTAATTTAATCATTAATCATATTTCTTATTTATTAGAAAGAAGTATTTTATTAATTACATTGAATATGTTAATAATCACTCAATATGAACTATATTTTATACCAGATTAAAAATATAAATAAAAAAATAATTATATTTAACAAATATTCATCTTAGGGTCCAAAAATAAAAAAAATTCATTTGTTATAATAAAGATAGAAATTATAAAGTACTTAATTTAAGTTTACAATTTAGAATTAAATTAGAATTTATAATTGTAAAATATTCCAAACTAAACAAAAGGAGGAATGAAAAGAAGAAATAAATGAAACTCTTGCTGAAAATAAAACTTTTGAATTTTGTTATATTCAATATTTTCATTAATAATCATAACATCATAATATATGATAATAAGTTTAGAATTCATAAATTGTAATTAATAAATCAATTCAAAAAAATGATATAACAAATTATTCATATCCATTGATAAATTGGAGTATTTTCAAAATTTTTTTAGATGTAAATTAAATTTTCTTCACAGAAGCAAAATAATAATAAAAATTATAATTAATATGAATAAACTAAAGCTGAGCTATTCCAAAATTTAATAATATTGTTTAAAAATAAATGATATATTTAATAATTGATAAGACTATTAAGTATACTGTTGATATAATTTTTGAAAAATCCTATAACTGATGATTATTATCTCTAAAATATTTCTCAAAGTTAAAATCTAAATGATGATAGTAATTTCCTGAATTTCTATTATACTTTATCTATAAATTTTTAAAGAATAAATTTTGTAATATAAACTAAATTTAAATATTACCAATAATTCAATAGTATTAATTTCATTAATTAACGGATATTTAATCTCTAAAATAGAAGTATATAACTTTGAGTTAGTAAATGAAGACTTTTCAAGAAAAAACCTCTTAATTAATAAAGAGTCTTTAGATTGTTACTAAGTATAATAAATTCCTAAATGTTCTAATGACTTCTCTTATTTATTGAAACTATGTAAGTAAAGAATTTTACTTTTAGAAGTAGAATTCTGATTATCAAAAACTATTAATGTGAATTTAGATTAGAGTTTACAATTTGACCATTAGTAATAGATAGTGCAAATTCAACCTATTCCTATAAGAATAGAGTTCCAATTTTTTTCAATTTTTACTTATTTAAGTGATGATATATGAGGAAATAGATAAATTTTCTAACTAATTAATAATTTAAATTTATATAATAAAGTTATGATGATTGAAAAATAACATTTTGTATTTACGCTTTTAACAAGTAAAGATATTATTATATTTATTAATTTTAGAGACTTAAACGAAAAATCATGTTTACTATTTTGGTTAATACATATTTCAAATTTATGAGCAATGTTAATTGACCAGAAAAAAATTGATGAAAAAAAATTAGAACTATTCAATAAATTAATCAATAACAACGGCAAAAACCAAGTGGTTTTAGAAGTCAATATTATACTCAATTTTAGATAAGAATCTTTTTAGGGAAAATTTGCTATCTTGTTAATATATCTCTTGACCATCAATTTGCTTGATTAGTATTTATATAAATCAAAACACAGAATAAATAAATTCATCTTTGTGCAATACAGAAATTAATATTATCATTATTTATGCCTTAAGAAGATTATGCTTTTGCATTTTTGAAATTTAAAGCTATTTAAGGCAACTAGGTTAAATTGATAACAGCCTCTTATAAATTAAAAACTTTAATACTTAATTTCTCCTGAGATAAATTTGATACAGGAAGTTTAAATAAAAATTAGTCCACCTTATATGTTAGCAAATAATATCCTGAAGTTTTAAATTGAGGAATTATTTCTGATAAATATTTTCAATATTACAAAACTATATCTTATTAATCGCGTATGTCATTGAAAATCTCTGTAAAAATAGATCAAGATCAAAATACTAATTAACAAGAATAATAAAAAAAATAAATCCATAATTTGTGATTGAACAGCAGATAAAAAATGGAACTAAATGTCCCTATGAACTTAAGAGAATTATGAAACCTATAAAAGTTATGAAACCTAATAAACCTATGAAATCATAGGAATTCATTGAACTGTGGAAACCTGATGAATCTAACTCATTTTTTGATATAAATGTATGAATGTGATTTTGAATTTAGACCTATCGATTCAAAGCTTAATCTAATAAAGAGAACTATAAGAGAGGAAATCAAATGAGAGATTTGAGATGTATTATAATTATACATAATCAAATTTACAAAATATTCTAATTTTCAGCATTTCGAATATGATTATTTCTTAAACTCAATACTTCTTGATCTTAAAATAAGAATTATGAATTTTCATAAGTTAATAATTCCAACTTATTATAAATGATTTATTTGTTATATTAAATAAATTTATTTAAACATATTTATTAATAGAGGAATTGTAGAAAATTTATTATAAATATCAGTCAATTTTATTATAATGTGTTTACTATTAAAATAATGGTTGAACAAAAAGAAATAAACCAGATATAATGGTATCAATCCATTACAAATCAAATTGGAATTGCTATACTTTTATCAAATTTAGAACATGCCAAATTTATATTCACACTTTTTGATTTATCTAATTTAAAGTATCATTTTTTTACAAAGAAGAGCTTTCCTTTGAAATAACATTTAATTTATGAAAGGTTTTTGTAATAATTCTATTTCATGAGTTGAAATAAACATCCTTCTGTATTCCTTCAAACTCTTAGTAATATTCGGGTTGAAATTTTCATGAATTAACATTTTTTAAATAATAATTATTTATTTGTAGATAAGGAATTTTAAAAGAAGAAGAAAGGAATTTATTTTGTCAATAGTAATAATTTTCCTAAAGTTTATTCTTTGTACAGTATTTTAGAGGTGACTATTTAAAGAAACTAACTGATTATCCTATTTTTCTATCTAATGACTAATGATATTTGAAACACCAGAAATTTTAAAGGAATAATGTATTTAAAAGCAATTAATTAACCTACCGAATAAGGTCACACTATTGTATATTGTGAAAAAATTATTACTTGAGATTAAGAGTGATATTAAAAATCAAAAAAATCAAAATATATATCTCATAAAAAATCTCTTAAATAAGGGTTGACTTAAGATTTCTGAACAAATCACTATTCAATTTCTTATAGATTAATAGCTTCTTTAACAGTCATAATTGTAAATAACACTATTGTTACTAGTTTAATCCCTAGAAATTAGCAATTTATAGATAGTGATTGATGATTAAACATTTAGGGTTTTCTCACCAGTTGGATAAAGTATAAAATACAAACTATTAAAAATATAAGTACTTTACCTCAGAAAATAGTTATTATAACCATAGAGATTGATATTTTTCATTTTTAAATTCCATTTGTTTTTTAAGTTTTTATTCAAGCTTTAAGTATTCAAAATAAGCTTCGCAAAGGATTTTTTTTCAACTTTTGATAATATAAATTCTAACTTTTCTAAAATGTATTGCAATTAAAAAGTTTAATTTTCAATAAGGTTATAAGCTAAGTTCTAGTTTGAAATAACAAAAAATCCCATCAAAATCAACATTATCTAAATTAGAATCTAAGATCAAAATTAGAAAAGAAAACTAATAATTTAACTTTGTCTAGATAAAAGTGATTTAAACTAATTAAGTAATTTTAACTAATATTTCAATTTTTTGCTCTAAAGTAATTTATTGAAAATATATTTATACAAAAGATAAATTTCTTTTATTCAAATCCTTTTATTTATTCTATCGCTGTTTAAATCCCTCTATCATCAGATGCATTAATTCAAGTACACATTCTTTTATTGAATCTCCAAATATTTATCTTGCTAAACATAGAACTCTACTTGTTTTCCCTATTCCAGGAGGACCATTAATATGATATTGGATAGATTTCCCATTTTTTGCTATTTCTTTATGTTTGTCAACAATAATTACCATAAACCTCATCTAGAGTTGTTGGATGATATTTCTCTAACCAAATTAAATGATTTTCTAATGACTGCAGAATTTAATTATATTTATAATTTACAAATCTTGATTAATTTGACAAAGAAATTTAACAATATATATTATATTAATAAAAATGACAGATGATTTCTTTAACCTTGATTTTGAAGTGATTGCTATTAATCATGTACATATCAATTCAATAGTAATAGAGATAGTGGCATGTCATCTGATAATACTCATTAAAAAAAAGTAAAGATAAAGAAGAAAAAAAATCGACAAAAAATACGAACCAATCAATGAAAACAATCTTGTATATTGATATGAAGATAATCAAGAATAGTATAAGAAAATTACAAAGTATATTATTAATTTATTTAAGGAAACTGCAAAATAGAGAATAAGCTAATAGAGTGAGAGGAAGGTAAAAGAATTATGGACAAGATATGGAATAGAAACTACTTGATAAGAAAAAAGAGATAACTTTAAATGTCATTGCTAAATTGTAAGCTGAAAAAGTTGTTCTAAAACAATAGGTTGAATTTATGTAAAATTATGTCATCACAAACACATCAGAGTGATAAAACTTTACAAAGAGACTCTCCTAAAAATAGTTATTTATCTACTGTGACTGCCTTCTCAATTATATTAGGTTTTGCACTTCTAAATGGAGTAGGATTAGAGAATTAATAAATGATCCAATCATTTCAATTCCAATCACAGTCACTCATTCTATTAAACCCTTTTATTTGGTTCACCCATAGCTCTTTGGCTCGTCTATACTCTCTATCTTGTCCATTAAGTGTTTTTAAAAAGTAAATTAAAAAAGAAAAATGTTATTTGATTATTTTATAATATACACACATGAATTTGATTGAAAATAATTATCGTTCATAATATGCTATTTTTACATGGGTTGATAAATATATTTTCAATTCGGAAAATAGGATTTATTGTGAACAATTACGAAATCTTATATCAAGCATTTGATAATGTACCTGACGCTAAATATTATTAATTTGTAAAACATAGAAAAGAAAATATGATCATGCTTTTCGTTCTAAATTTAATCATCTCAATTATTCCTCGATACACTAAAGATGAGATATATCAAGTCTTTAATTAGTAATTTGCTTAGCATAACTTTTAAAAATTAAAAATATTATTCTCTGTCTTTATCAAGGATTTAATTAACATTAATTAAAAGAATATAAATTTTTTTCATCTTTTTTTTAGAGGAATTTATTTTGATTCTAAGGAAATATTTGAAAAATTATCTTAGCCCTATAATCTTGATAAAAGGATGGAACATCTCAATTTTGTAATACAATTACTAGTGCGTCTGTACTTGAAAAAATTGCATATAATTTTTGTTCAAGTGGTAATTATGGAATACTTTATTAATTCCTATGGGATTAAGATGTTCCTCATCCGTGTTTTAAATTACAATCGTACCATACCCAATATCCAAAAGAGGAAGAAGTACTACTATTCCCATAATTTGAATTTATTGTTTAAGAAACCAATAGCATTTAAGTAGAACCCACTACAATCTATAGGGTTGCGATTTAACAAGAAAAATAACTATCCATGTTGGGAAAGATTTATTGAGACAAAAATAATGAGGAAAAAATTAAACTGAAGATTGAAGCTCTAGTAAATTTTTAAAGTAAAAGAACTTTTGATTTGGTATCAATTTTTGCTTGAGAATTGATGATTAAGAAATATGGATGAAATTCTCTTTAGGATTGAAAATGAATAAGTGAATATGTTTGGATAGATTCAAATTTAATTAACTAAAATTCTGTCATTCTAATTATAATGATGTTTTGAATCAAATTGAAAAGCTCACTAAAACATATACCTAAGTTATTAAGATTGAATTTTAACATTAAAATCCCTAAGAATTCTTTTAATCGATCAAAGAACTTATAGAAAAGGTCATGAAATCCTTTAGACTAAATATCTGGACTTTGATCTAAAGGGAATTATATAAATTGAATTTTGGAAAGAATATTTAGAAAAATTACAAGCAAAATTGAAAAGAAAAAATCTTAAAACTCAACAATAACAGTTCCCAATAGTTAGAAAGTAGACCCATCTTCTTTGTAATCTTCACCTGTTTAAAAGGGTAATACTGCAGGATTATCCTATTAATAACTTAAAGCATAGAAGATTACTTCTTTGCAATAAGTTTAACATAAGAATGGTAATTTTGTATATGAAGCAACTCTTTAAGATGGGAATAAATTGTTGATGCCTCACAATCCAAATAACAATAATGAATTGACATTTCCTAAAAATATTGATGCTACAGGTAAAAATCAATATAAGAGGTGTAATAATCATTAAAGGGATAAAGTCAGAAATTTAACATAGAATCCATTTAAGCAAAGGAAATGGATTATGAATTCTAAAAAGCTAAAATATAATGGTAAATAGAAGGGGTAATAGCAGGAACACTTGGCAGATAGACTGTTAACTGTATAATGGAATCGATGCATAAAAATTAGGCAAAGGTTTATTTGTTTCTGCTTCTATTTAGGAGGTTTTATATACTTAAAGTTTAGAGTGATTTTGACTAAATAAACAATAAAATCTTTTGGAAGAGCAATTTCATACTGTTGGAATTGGATTAACTGCATTTATGACAAGCATTACAGTTGGAGGAGTGATCTTGTCTGATTGCTTGTCTTAAAGTGAGAAAGTATATAATTTTGATTGCAGTGAAAACTGGAAGTGCTATAGGATTAGGTAAGGTGGAATTGAATTAGGTGCTGCAGGTGGTCCAATTGGGGGTTTTTTTGGAGAGGAGAGTAGTAATTTATTTGGAAGAGCTGTCGATCATTTTACTTAGTTTAATTTACAAATCGATTTTAATTATTTTAATTCGAATCAAAAATCTAAAGTTGAGGACGGTTATTTAACCTATCTAGCCACATCCCTCAAGATAAGTTGGAAATACGTCAAGAATAATATAAAGAGTCTAATTCGAATGGCATAAACTGACACTCATATGGCTTTTTTAATTCCAAATATTGATAGAAATAGAACAGAAATATAAGAGAATGAAGACATTGGGATTCAATTTAATGAATGTAAAAAGAAAAGGTCCTGATGATTCTTGTAAAAGTAATACATTTAAACTCCTTGAAACTACAGAGGAATATGTTAACGAGGATGAAATATTGTAGCAATTCTTCAATCATGAAAAAAACATTATTGATATTGTTAAAGTCAAAATTAACTTAGAAAATATTAAATAATTATGATTTACAATTAAATAAGAATTATATTATTATTATTTATATTATAGATATAATTGGATAAAAATATTATCATTATTATTGGATCATGTATATCATTTGAAATATGAATAAATGAAAATTATTAATACTATCATTTAGACTCTTGCTTTTTTTGTTATTCTTATTGTTCGAATTCTTAAATCTCTTTTTAGTACAATTTGTCCCATTCCAAAATGGTTTCATCTAAATTATTTACACAAATTTAAAATGCTCCCTTCCCAAATACATTCATTTGATAATATAATGGTCTCACAATCACCTTTATAAATCCCATTTCATTCTTTGACATAACATGCAACTAAAAAATTTTTAGAATAATTTATACTTTGTCTAAATCCTTCATAAATGGTTATTGAGGATATCCCTTCTTTCCTTCATCCTCATATTAAGCTCTGTATTCTTAATTAATCTTCTCACTCCATAATTAACTCTAAGGCCACTTTCTAGCAGTACCATTGAAATCTGCGGTATGTGTGATCATTCCACAAAGCAAAGATAAGTCTTCTGGATCATTTCCATACTATTCAATCCTAGATTCAAGTTCTTTCAGCATCTTAAAATGTTCTTACATATCTGTAGCTAGAATATTAGATATCAATTATTTTCTAAATGATCGAAAATCTTGATCTGAAAAATTGCATAAGATATTTGTTGAAGAATCTCTAAGAATCTTAACAGTTGTTGCTGCATGATGCTATTCCAATACCTAACATATTAATACATATAATTACCACTCTATCATGATATCTGATAGCCAAAGTACTTAATGAATTAGCTTCATACGCATTTGTTTTACCAGTATGAGCTACATCATGACAAAGTCCAGAAAGCAATAAACAAAATCTAGTTGTGTTATTGAATAAGTGTTCTCCTAAGTGTTATAATAATTATTTGACAAAGCAGTTTACAGCTTACATAACTGCAATACCATGATCATAATTATGATATGGATTATTATTCATATTGTACTGAGTTTCCA